>CABFOV010003002.1:19174-73131 GCA_902141375.1 Timema poppense
CCCCCCCCCCCGAGTAGTAAGATGGTAGCAGACACACAAAATAAAGTAAAAAAACACACACAAAAAAGATGTTGGCCAGCTCAATCTGACAAAAAGTAAAATATAAACATAAAATATGATCGGAGGAAGCAGGTGGTGCCTTTGCTCTCATTAGAAAACTTGTTAGGATCACAGACACACTTAAAACATGTATAACAATATAAAGGATAATTATATTTTAATTATCTTATGACTTCAATCACTCAAGAGACAGAACTCTTGTTTTTACAGTTTTCTTTTAACTGAATAAATACAGTTCAAAATATTATCAATATCTATCTAGAATGTGTTTTGTTGTTTGGCTTAAGAGTATCTGTGGGCTCGCCATTTTCTAATTAGTGTGAATCCCATCCTGTATACAAATTTATATTTAACTATAAACAGTTTTTTAATTTGAGTTGTGTTAAATCCACTATTTTATGAATCTGATTCTACAATTACCTTTTAATCCTGAATCTCAAATCCAAGTATTAGAAAAAATTATGAACATAAGAGGAAACATAAAATAATAAAATAATAGAAAATACAAATAGTATTATTTTTTGTATTTTATTTCTTATAATCCATTCATTATAAAACATTCATACATTTAGTTAAGTGTTAAATTACTGGTCTGGGGGTTGGTTGTTAAATTTGTCCTATAGTTATATTGGTTCTGAACCACCAAAAAGCAGCATTAGATCTCTAAAACAAATTTCACTTGAAAAATTGAAAGGAAAAATAAAGCTTTTTGAGAGTTTGATGCTCGAATGTCTTAAGTTTTCTCGAATCCTTGAATCTCGAATATCCTTAAGGATTCGAGGATTCCACCCCTATTTTCAATATTCACTTTGTGTTTAACATATTCATGGCACTTGTGTACACTTATTGTGAAGGCATGGCATTACACTGCAGTAGACTTACGATTATCCGGTTAGTGAAAGAGAAGAATTCACAGATATTTTTAAAAAAACACCAGATAAACTAGTTTAATTTCCTTTTACCGTCACATCTCAAATTAACACTTCATCATCAAAGCAGTTTAGTTAGGAATATATTTTGCTATGTTTGCCCACTAGATCAATAACGAACCTTCGAAACACTGCAGTTAAACCAACAGCCTCGTTCACACATGGTTAAAGAAATAAAAAATATCTTGAATGTATGCGCAAATGAACCATAAACTGGGTTAGCCCTTGTGTAAATAATTGGAGGTTAACTGTACGTATTTATTTGGTAGGCTAATATTATTTTATTTTTGATGCAGCCCATGAAAACATGTCGCATGTCGCAAAAATAATTTTCCTGTTTTTTATTTTTAGCCATAGAAAACTTAATTTTGAATATTAAAAAAGTTACCTTGTTAGCTATAAAATTACTTTATTGCAAACATCAATATCTATATTTACCAATTTGTGGTTAATGGCAGCAAAAGTTTAAGGCATGGTGTAATTTCCCACGCAATAACTTATTTAAAGCTAGATTTCTTGTATCATTAGTGTTGTGGTAATCCTATTTACTGGTTGAGATCGTAGTTAACGTTTCAAACTAGCAAATGGTGTTGAAATCTAGAAGCCGTCAATTTCGACCCAAATTGACATTTTATGCTCTGTTGAACAATTGCTTTGAGCAACACATGACATGTTTTTTCTGGGCCGCATCACATTTTGTCCTTGAAACCAACATTGATTCATAATAAATAATCCTCTATGTCTGATGTATAAAATATGTGCTGCCTATTTGATTTTGAACTGAGTATATTTACTTTCCTTCTTTTTTAGTCTTTTTTTATTCCTACAAATTTTTGTAGGATATAGAAAAAAAAGTTTTTTTTAACATTGTTACAGTTGCAATATGAAGACTATGATTTTATCATATTCACTATTTATACGAGCAAAATCTTCAAATGTGTATTTTAACATTTTTAGTCATTCTTGTAAAAAATATATATAATGCCTCCTAATAAAGTGATATCAATGTTTTTTTAAAATAATTATTCAAAATAAAATGTGGACCGTTGACTAAAAATAACATTTTGAATAGTGTTTGAATTTTGGTCAACAAATGATGAAAGTAAGTTTCTTTTAGAAGCAAAAACAAGGAATCTATTTTTTTCAAATAGTTTTATTAAATATTTGTTATACTTATTTTATTATTTTAAGAATGTGAATTAATACAATTTTCATAACATGTATGATATATTATACTCATGTGCAATATAAGTTTATGAATGTCTGATCATATTAATTATTAATTAGTAACTACACTAAATTGGATTTAACATTGAAAGGAGGATAGAAGGGCAAGGCCCACATCTAATACACACTTACCAGAAAATTGTAGGCCTCACAATTCACAATTAAAACACAACAAAACACATAATTATGAGAGTTTTGGGGTACATCAGTTCCCTTGTTCTCCTACAGTCCCCCTTGTACTATAGCAACATGGCTAGAGGTTGATCATTGTTGCTTAGATTCTGTTGTTGCTTGTTTCTTGATAAAATAAATAAATTTAGTCTTGAATTATATCCTGTGTTTAGTGTTTAATTTAATCCAAAAATGTCAATTATTTTTGAACATCTATTATATATATGAAACTCGAAATCCTTTATTAAGAACAATTTTACAAAATGTGTCATTGAATTAGTCGGCAAACAATCAAAATAATAGGATTCTTGATTTATAGCTTTTCATAAAAAAATACTGTAAATGTCAAGGAAATTTAAAATATTTCATAGTGTATTGACTTTTCTTGGTTATTAACTATATATATATATATATATATATAATTTTCATGTTATTGTTATGGTTACTAACTATGTATATTATTTTCATGTTATTGTTATGGTTATTAACTATATATATATATATAATTTTCATGTTATTGTTAATAACCAAGCAAAGTCAATGCACTAACCATGAAATATTATATTTAAAAATTTCTTGACATTTCCAGTTTTTTCCAGACAAAAATTAATTTTTTCCAGTATTTTTTTATGAAAAGCTATAAATCGAGAATCATATTATTTTAATTGTTTGCCGACTAATTCAATAACACATTTTGTAAAATTGTTCTTAATAAAGGAGTTCGAGTTTCAAATAGTCCCAACACTTTTGAAAAAAAACCAACCTTCACCCATTCTTTCTTTTAATTAATATCATACTCAAAGTTATTAAAAAGATCTGAACTAAAACTAGAATTGTTACCATTATAACAGGAACACATGTTTAGAGGCGGCTCTACCATAAGGCAAATTAGGTGACCGCCTAGGGCCCTGTGCCGTGATTAAGCAATTGAGTAAGAACTTAATGAAGTTTACAGTGATTGATGAAAAAAAAATTATCATGTTTATGTAAACTCACTTAATTACTATGGCATTCTTTTTCACATTATTTTATGAAGTGATATAAAAGGAAAACAATTTTTTTTTTTGTAACTATAATAAAAATTATTTATTTCAATTTTTTCCAAAAAAATATTGTAAAAATCCTCAAATCTTTTAATTTTCACCCCCATATCGCTTAAAAACATTATGTTGCTCTAAGGTTACATGGCTACGTTTTTTTCCTCTTGGTTCTTATAGCCAAATAAATATTCTGAATTTAGACTAGTTAACACAGTTTGGGGGGGGTCTGCAAATGACCCCAACTACAACCTCGCATACCCTAGAGCCGCCTCTGCACATGTTAACCTACATATATGATTGTGGGAAATAGCTCCGCCTTAGAACAGATAGAATTTGATGTAATTGTATTTATTTAAAAAATATATTGAGCATCAACGTCAAAAAGAAAGTTGTTAAGATCTACAACTTTGTGCAAGTTACACTTACCATGAAAATGTTTTGATACAAAATTAAAGAGTTTTATGTTGAACTGGCCAACCTCATTAGTCTTGCTTTAAAGTGCTCACCTTAGGACCTGATGTTAGTGGGTTCAAACCCAGCTGAGGTTGATAGAATTTTAAAAATCCATAGAACCTCTTCCTTCAGAGGGAAAGTAGAGCATTCAGTCCCATATAGAGTGTAAAAGAACCAAAGAAGCTATGGGAAAATAGCTTTCTGGTAAAATTGGTAGGCCCTTTTCCGCGCACTCATAGAAATTCAGTGAGAAACGTCACACATCCTGAACTCCCCTAGTACATGGGATTTCTACCAGATGGTGCAGACAGCACTAACCAGCTGAGGGGCTGAGTGCATGCCCAGCTCCGGTTGGATACAATTCACATCAAACCAATCTTTGGGCTGTTGACTTAAAAAGATCTAGATGATGTTGAATTGATTTTGTAGACCTATAAAAAAAAATCTTAACAAGTTATGTTTGTAATTTTAAGAAATTTTAAATCAGTATGATATTTTTGTAAAAAATAAAAAAGTTAATTAAATCTCTTTTAATGTATTGTCTTGTATAAGTGTATGCATACCTATTTAAAATTTTGTGTTATGTAAATATATAACTTTGGATATATTCCACGGAGATTAAACGTTACATTTTCTTTTTGTCGCAAGTATTTTAATTAATGGCCTCCTTGTTCCTAATATTTTGATACTAGGTTTGCGATGCACATAAGATAACTAAGTGTAGGCTACAGTTGTAAATATCAATACTCATCATCATCATCATCATCATCATCATCATCATGTTTCCAGCCTGTGGCCGGGTCAATTTAGCAAAATGCCTCCATCTTCCTCTATCCTTCCCAACATTCTTCTTCCTTAAATTTCTTCCATTTTTCTCCTCTCACTTAAACACTTTCTATCATCTGCTCCTTCCATATTTTTCTTGGCCTCCCGTGTGGTATTTTTCCTACGTACTTCATTTCCAATTTGCATTATTAATATTATTAGGCCATATGTGTCAAACTTATTATCGCATTAGACCAACAATGAAATAGTAAATCTTTCAAGCTATGTAACTATTATCATATATATTTGGTGAGCTTTTCTTTTATGTTTAATTATATCATAGTTATATTTACACTTTTGATTAACTAAACTATGCTTTCATTAAAATATTTACTAAAGAAACTTAACACCTTTTACATAAAATTAGATGACACAAGTATTATTGTGTTGATACTATCATCATTTAATGCCATAGATAGGACAAATGATTCCTTGAATCCTATGGTTTTTTAGAGATTCAAGATTCATAAAAATCTCAAAAAAACTATTTCCAATATAATTAGGAAGACCTTGACTTGATATAACAATTTTTAAAGCAGCTGCTTAAAGGAACAATAAATAAGTTTAATTTAAATTTAATTTAGCACTGCATCTTAGTAACCGTTTGGGTTGTACACTTAAGTACTAATTAAGCTAATGGGTTAGGAATTGTGAAGGTTGATTTAGAGGAAGTGAACCCGAATTTGCGTGGAGGGAGAATGGAAAATCATTTAGGAACCCCCCCTCCCCAACCTGATCGAGATTCAAGCCACGATCTCCCCGTCCTCAGCAGTCTAGCTCAACACGAAACTAACGTGTTAGCTGACCACACCACCGAGGCGGGTTCACACATTATCATCGCTGAAGGAACCGCATAGCTAATAAAGACTTGAATACCTAGTTGAGAGCGTAACAAATTCACAGAAAAAAAGGACAAAATTGTATCTATTTAATAATTTAAAAAGTGTTCAAGTGAAAGGATAAGAACGAAAGTAATTAAAAGAGGAAGATGGGAGGCATTTCACTAAACTGACCCGGCTACAGGCTGGAAACAGTTGATGATGATGATTATCATTATTTTAATAAAAACATCTTCTATTTGCTGTTTATAATATAATAGACACGACAGAAGAAAAAAATCACATTTGTCAGTGTTGTTTGTAACTGTCGTGGATGTTGTACTAAAATACATTAAAAGAGAGAACGAAGACCCAAATGCCCTGGTATACACGGATGATGTGGCTAGTTGAGAAGACGCTGAAGGAGAAGTAAAGGAACGATTGGATAAGTGGGTATCCAAGTTCAAAAAGTGTAAGATGCACGTGAGTAAATCACAGACAGTTGTCTTGAAATTCAGTAAAGTAAACTTCTGCCGGCTGCATTTGTCTGGCAGGAGAACAACTGAGAAGTATCCACGAGTTAAAATACCTGGGCAGTGTGGTATCCTCTTAAGAGCACCACCATAAGGCAGGAAGTACTCACAAGGGTGACCAACATGTCAACATTCTTTAATTTGACACAACAGATAATGTGGGACAAGAAGGTGCCAGGGAGAGCCAAAGTCTACACAGGCTATAGGTCTACCTTGTCCACATTCGTATGTACAGTTTAGAGATTTGCACAGTAAGTAAGAATGAGCTGAGTAAGTTGCAAGTGAGTGAAATGAGATTTTTAAGAAGCACCCTTCAGAACACAAAGAGATAGAATAAAGAAGGAGGACATCAGTTAGGAGTGAAGGAATCAATGGAAGAAAGGTTAAAGTCATTAAGAATCAGATGGTTTGGCCATGTGAAAAGAATGGAAAACACATTAACATCAAGTATATATATGGAAAGAAAGATTAGGGAAAAGAGACCATTTGGTTGACCCAAAAGGAGTGGGTGGACCAGATAAAGGAAGATGTAGAAAAGAAAGGAAAGAGCTGGAGAAAAGTTATGGAAGGAAACGTGTTCCTGGACAGACAGTGTTGGCAAGAGCTTGTTCGAAAACACACTACCCAGCAAGCTGGAGGTGTTTCACGGTGATAATTATTATGATAATGATGATGATGATAACCAAGCCTTAAACAACTTTATGTGCGTATAACCCGAATGGGTAGTAAGACGCGGTGCTAATAATAATAATAACAACTTTATTTAGTTTAAACTCAATTTTAATATTTTCATTCAAACTAATATCGTACATTCTTAAAGATTAGAGGATTTGAAAGAAACTTAAAGATTCAGATTCAAGAAATATAGAATTTGAACCATCTCTGTTTGAAACACACGTGTGTATGGAAATCTTAATCACTCGAGAGTCCTGTTCACACAAATAATTGTTTATTTATTTAGCACCGTGTCCTATCATTCTGTTCAGGTTGTGCACATATGTACTAATTACACTAATGAGTTATGGATGAAGAAGTGTACCTGTATTTGCATTGGAGGAGAGTGGAAAATCTTCTTGGGAAAACCCGACCAGAATTCGAGCTTTGAGCTTAGTTTAGTATAATTCGAGAGTTGCGCCTTCTGAGACCATGCGGCGACTGACGCAGGTAACAATTAATGTTAAAGATGGTTCAATTTATGTTTTATATACATCTGCATTCTGCGTGCATTGACCTGAAGGATAATAAGAATAATGTTTCGGTTTACCTTTTTCACACCATTTCTTGTTTTAAAATGTCACATTGTATTTAAACAGGCTTCATTAATAAAACTGATGTCTGATTTTTTGACATGATTTTCTTCTTTTGTTTTATAATGAATTTAACTACCTTTTTCAGGTTATAAGCATTTATATTGATTATACTGATATGGTAGGTATGAGAAAAGTATAACTCAGAGGTAATGTATTAGCATTTGTGTGGAGGGTAAGTGGAAAACAAACAAAAAAAAATACCACCTTGAGTACACCTGACCAGGATCTGAACACAGTTATTACAGTCTTCAGCAATCCAGCCCAGTGCATAAGTGATGCCTTAGACCATGCGACCACTGGAGTGGTTCAATTAAGTCAATTAGTGTGTTGTGCGGCGATGCAAATGAGAGAATACAGCCTATATCATGATGAGCTACCTTAAATTATTATTATCTCAATGTCCATGAAAATTGATATCTTATTTACTTTATTTTGTATTTATCTTTTAAGCTGTGACAAAAGTGAATGCGATAAAGGTTACTGTTCTACCATTTATTAATTAGCAATGATAAGACCTGCTTCGGTGGCTGCATGGTCCAAGGCGTCACACTCTCAATAGATAAGACTGTCGATTACAGGGAGATCAGGGTTCAAATCCCATTCGGGTGTAGTGAGGGTAGTTTTTCCAAAATTGTTTTCTACTCTCCCTCTATGCAAATGTGGGTATACTTCCTCTAAATATAACTTTCACTATACATAAAAATATTAGCATAATTAGTACATAAGCGTATAACTTGAATGGGTAGTATGACGCAGTGCTAAAAAAAAAATTATATTTCATTTCTCAACAGTTTGTGACAAATCATTTATATTTCCCAGTTATTTGATAAGATAACGCTACTAGTATAAGTGGTAAAGCGTTACATACGGAGCTGATGAAAAGTGACAAATGAAACTTATGAATGTGAAAATGGTTTTAGAAACTTTTATTGGTGCCAAAAATATTCCTACCTATCCAAATCAGACTGTACTTAAGACTCTAGTGATAATCATACAATTCTCCAAAACTTAAGATAGCATCATATCAGTCAAGTGGATGTTAAACAAAGATACGAGATTTTTTATTTGCTGGTTTAATGAAAGTGTCCATATTACAATGTAGAGGAGAAAGCCATCTGTATTATAAATACAAAGACAAAAATATATATACAAAGAAGCGAACAACCATTCAACTCAAAATATCAGCATTTAATATATATAGTTTGTAAAAAACTAATTGAAGTATTTCCTATGTCCTTTTTTTCTTTTTTCTGGGGTGTTTAGGTTTTGTATTCCTATTTTTAATATTAAATTAAACATTAAAAGGAGGCTAAAGAGCAAGGCCTGCACACTTACCAGAAAACTATAGGCCTCAGAGCTCAAAATTTAAACTCAACAAACCACATAATTATGTAATTTTTGAGGTACATATATCAGTCTCCTTCTTCTACAGAAGAGAAAAAAAACAGACTGGGCTATGGCAGCATGAACCATGACCTACCTCCAGCCATGCTGCCAAAGTCTAGTCTGTGTTTTACTCTCTTCTGCAGAATAAGCGGACAATGTACCTTGATAATTACATAATTATGTAGTTTGTTGCGTTTTTAATTTGTGAACTGAGGCTTACTTGAACATTATATTTTATATATATTTGTGGATCAGTTAATTCCAATAAATTCTAGGGACCCCCACCTTTATACGCCCTTGGCAAGGCCTAAACACATACTAGAAAACTGTAGGCCCTCAAAGTTAACAAAACATAATAATGTACCCTGAAAATTTCATAATTATGTGTTTTTAATTGTGAACTTTTGAGTCTTACAGTTTTCTGTTAAGTGTGTAAACCTTGCCCTTCTATCCTCTTTTCAATGTTTAATTTAATATTGACCAATAAAAATCAAGAAGCTCTTTAGGATTGTAGTATGCTTGCTAGACATATAAAGATCTGAGGATCATCGATTCTGTTAGGTGATACTGGTGTAGCCTCGACGGCTACTGACAGTGTGTCATTTCTTCGGGGTTAGCTCTGTTCTGTAACTGCTCAAGAAATGAGGGGTAGTAAACTGATAACCATGTAGATGACTTTTTCTATTGGCAAAGTCATGTGGGACAAAAGTTACAGGGCTAGTTATATAGTTTTTTAATTATATGGCCGCAATGTTACAGGAAAAAAAATCATGCTTCAGGGATAGGTGTATACAATACCATTTCTTTTGTCCAGTCAACATTGAGAAATGTTTTCATAATGGCCAAATTGGTTTAGTTGTCTATGTACTTTTGTTAAACTGAAAATTTTATTTTAGCTTGATTATTGATAAATAGATTTAAAACGCTGAATGTGGTTGATTAATTTTAGAATTATCAATATAGTTACTTAAAACACTGAGAAAAATTAGATGTTAAAATTAGTATCAGGCTAACAAATTATTTATATTAAACAATCACAAAAAACACAATTTATTAATTGAGTTAGAAATCATGGCTTAACACCAGTTTCATAGTCAAATTGAGCATTTCTCAAGTGCGATGCTACACTAAATACATGATGAAACCTACCTAGGTCAGAATGGAATGAGCGAGTTTCATATGCTGGCCCATTCCATTTGAATTTAGGTAGGTGATGTGTTATATTTATTATATCGGTGACCTGGTGGTCTAGGGGTAAGGTGTCAGACTTCTGTGCTGGCGCCCCGGGTTCAATCCTCGGTCCCGGCACAGATTTATCGGATTACCAAACCCTTCCTTCACCTCTGACAAGACATCTTGTGAATGTGGGGAATGCCAGGCCTCCACCATGGTTTGGATTCCACGTTAAACTGTAGGTCCTCCATTTCATCTCACAATCACCCTACCATTACACATTAGCGTAAGTGCGTATAACCCGAACGGGTAGTAAGACGCGGTGCTAATAATAATATATTTATTATAGCATCACAGTCAAGGTGTACTAAATCTGACTTTGAAATTAGGTTTAATTGCATGGTGTTTGGCAGTGGTGATGTGTCGGTTAATCTCCTTTACTAATAAATCATATTTATTTTATGAACATTAAAGGGCATGAAGGGAACGCTAGAAAAGGTCAAGTGTTTTTGAAGAAAAACTTATTTTTTTTTGGTTCAAAATAAATAAAATATTGCTTCTATACAAACAGAATTTAATTTTCTTCACAAAGTTGTTGATGAGCATAGTGCAATTATCTAAAAACTTTTTTTAAACTAAGGGAATTTTTTAAAATGAAATTTCAGGACACCCTTGACAAATATTCCAAAAATAATTGTTTAGATAATCTTGTGAATAAATTTATATTTTAGGTTTGTATAAAATAAATATGTAATTTATTTTGGTCATAAAATGTTTTGCTACTAATCTGCAAAAAAAACAAACACTTTCTCGTGTTTCCTGCATCTCCACCTTAACGACCTAACAAAGGGTAAGAATGAATATAGTTTCAGAAAAAAAGTGCAGTACACTAGTGTGGGGTGTATCCCCTTCCCTCTTTGTTATTGTTCATCAGACCAAGACTTTAACCTAAAACTCTTCTTTACAGCAATTCAGTGTATTGTGAGTCATACTTTAGGCTGCATGAAAATTTAAATAGGCTACTATTCTTATCAATATGGAAATATTTTACGTCACTAGACAGTGTAACGGCCTGTGTAGTTTAGTGGTCTTAGTTCCTGGCTTCAGATTCAAAGGTCCAGGATTCGATACTTGGAGAGTCCAGATTTTTCTGTGAAACAGTGGGTTTGGAACAGCATCAACTTAGTCTCGTGAGGATAAGTTAGGAGTTTTTTGAGTGGAAAAGTAGCGGCTCTGCGCTATAAAACTGAGATTATCGCCAAAGGGTGTATTGTGCTGACCACAGACACCCTTTGCCAGCAGATATTTGCAATATCTTTTCCAACAAACAATGGCTGCTTGGTCGATATATGTTTTCCAACTCCTGTTCCCAATTTAGTTTTTCAGCGGCTTTTCATTTTTTGAAATCACCATCACTTTTGACTTCTCAATGTTGATCTCCATGCCATATCATCTACCTATCTCTATGTATGTCATAAGGAGGAAAATAATCACAGTCACACTTTATATGCATATTATAACTAAGTGATTACTGAATGAATAAGGGAAATCATAACAGTTAATCAAATATTACTGACACACAGAGTAATCGAATTAATCACATCCATGGAATTTTATTATTTTACAAATTTAAATGTAATATACATTATTTTTAAACAAACCGAACAACTTGTTAAAAGGAAATACATAGACAGCTATTCTCAACTATTTTTTTATCTGTCTAGACGTCTCAAATTTCAGGGCTCGAAATTAACATTTTCCCATACACTGGTGTATAAAAAAAACAATTACCCAGGAAGACCAAAAAATGGTGAAGTACTATTTATATATAGACTGACTAGCTTAAGAATACAATCTAATTACAAAGACATGGGTCTAATTAGTTTACACCTTGGGACAGTAGACCATTCATTGGTGGTTTGTTCTAGTAAATTTATTTTTACCGCTGACTACAAAATCAATTTTAAGTTTCAAGGATCATATAGCTTGTCATGCTAAATGGGCCTTCTTATTTAAACACATATTGCACTAAATTGCTATCCAAAGTATAATTGTGGTATGATGGTACATTAATATATACAACCTAATCTTTTGCTGTGAACATTGGTAAAATGAAACGTTATATATTTTATGTACATTAATACGCTTCAAAAATGACAAATGCAGGACATTTGTGTATATTAAAGTTGCTCAAGTAACTACCAACATGTGAAACCCACATCTTATAGCTATATCTATGCACATATATAAAGGTACAATCCAGAACTAGTAATCATGTTATTAAAAAAATTCATATCTTTTGTTTTTGGGCATTGATTTATAGTTTACTAATAGTATGGAGAAAAGATTAAGTTGACTGTCATTATCATACTAATTTTACCATTAATACTGCCAAGTGCAAAGTTAGTTTAAAATCCCATAAAATGTTAGTTCCTACATGCAAGTTTGGATACTCATCTGAGTATTAATTTAAATATAAAAAAAATACACCCGTAAAATATAAACATTTCTTTAAGAAGAACAAATCAATAAACAAAAGCCTACTTAGTAGAAAACAAATCAAACAAAAACCGACAAAAGTGGTTTTTCCACTATCTGATTCACTTCAAAACCTTTTAAAGAAGCAAACCAATAGCGCAAGAACTTCCAAATCACCAATAAGCGTTCCAGTCTCTTGCTCAAGTGTAGTAGATTGAGTCAATTGGTAACTGCTGCTGTCAATCATTAACATTCGCAAATAAACTTTGAGATCATCTCATGATTAATTGTCAAAACAGTTAATCTTATTTATGATAATATTGATTACAAATTTAGAGTAATAAAAGGTTTGAATTAACGACTATGGATTTTAAATAAGAGCTTTGATTCAAATAAGCAAATATTGTTCGCAGTAAACTAAAAATGGCACAAATGTACCTTAAATGTGTTTACTAAATTGTAATTTGGTTCTAATAAATTTTAGCAGAGTGACTAAAATTTGTAAATGCAAGAACTGTAATACACAGTGCTAGGTCCAGAAAAACTAGATGATCTGAATCCAATATTATGAAGACCACTTTCAAATCATTACATACTAATAATTGGAAACATTAGTATAATATACATTGATAAATAAATATACATTACAGGTATTATACAAAGAAAAACAAACTTTTGTCAGAAACAAATGTAATATAACTAAAGCTAAAATAATCTTACATTCTCACACATTTAATTTTTTTTAAATGTATATCATAGGTATGTGCACCGGGGAGTCACAGCCCATCTCCCCCCTCCCCCCAACTAAACCTAGAGTTTTACTGATGCCATATACTACATAAATTCATATATTGTTTGTATTCAACATTATCATACCTAAATACTCATAGATTGTATGTAGGTACAAAATGAGCGCATAGTTTCATGACCTGAAAGTAGGTTTGTTTATAAGTGCTTAGCATGATCTTATCAAATTACATCTACATAATTTATTAAGTTAATCTATAGGTGAAAAACATGGTATTTCATCTTAGATGACGAAAAAAATTTAGGATATTCTAAAACAAGGTTCTTAGGAAGATATTTGGCCAAGAAGGGATTAGAGGGGGTTACATAATGATGAGTTACATTCTCTATACTCATCACAAAAATTGTTAGGATAATCAAGTAAATTATGGTGGGCAGGACATGCAGTGCAAATGGGAGAACCATGTTCAAGGTATTGACTGGCAAACCCAATGGGAAGAAACCATTGGAAAGACCTAGACGCAGATGGGAGGATAAGATTATAATGGACCTGAAAGGGATAGGGTGTAATGAGGTGGACTGGATAGAACTAGCTCAAGATAGGGATAGGGTGTAATGAGGGGGACTGGATAGAACTAGCTCAAGATATGGATAGGGTGTAATGAGGGGGACTGGATATAGCTAGCTCAAGATAGGGACAGGCGGCATACTTTTGTAAATACGACAATGAATTTTCGATTTCCTAATTTCATAGAGTAAGTAAGTAAGCTTACAGGTGAGAGATCCAATATTATGCTAGCTTTCCCACTCCCCTAACTGTTATGTCTACACACACCTATGAGGTTTGTAGAGTCCATCCCCATTTTCTAAAAAAAAAAATGTGTTGTTGGGGAGAGGGGATGGGGAGATTACAATTCTAGACACTGCTTTGGGCTTACATCTTAAAAAAATGAAAGAGAGAGCATTGGGGCTATCACAATTTGTAAAGCAAAATACAAAACACAATTTTACAAGGTACAGAAAGGAAAGACTTTAAAAACAAACAAAAAAACAACAACATATATTTTATAAAAAAAAAGTGCCTACTGACTAAGAAATATAGAAACATGTAGCCTGTATAGGTAGATGGTTCTAGGCATTGCTAGAAACAGACTTTTTCTCTTTCTTCAATTTCTATACTCACACTGACATCTTTTCATCACAATTCTTCCTTTGACTATGTTATTTATTAGACAAAATTTAGATTTGTTTTTGCACTATAACTTAATCATAAGCAAAAGCACAAATGGCATAGCAAGGGAGGTGAAATCTGCACCAGGTATCAATCATTGGTCAAGGGGTATCCTTTTGTAAAAAAAAAAAGCTGAAAATATATTTAGCTTATAATAGTTGAAAAATATGAACTATCATATTATGATTGCAAGTATTCATTTTAAATCATTAAAATATAAATAAGTCATATATATTTGAAAGGTGCACCACATTTACACCCTCCATTAGCGGCAGACACCAACTCCAGAAAGTTGCAGGTGTAATCCCATTGCGCAGGCGCGTTAAGAATATAGTGTCAATAAGCACCAAAAAGATGCCTTCTTTTAGTTTAGAGATACAATGCTTTAACTGCTTTTAATTAGGGTGAAATTCGCTACATTACTGCCTTTTCACAGGATTAGTTTTGCAGCCTTATTTTTCTCTAAGCTCATATTAAGCTTTTTTTAAAAGGATTATTAAAAGAATTGGGTTTCTACACCGGGTAGCAGATGCTAAAATTGAGACCTTTCTCGGGCATCAAATGCCCTTGCTATGCCATTGAGCAGCACACACAAACACCGAATAAAATAAAATGGCAGTAGAGTGTTGAGAACTGAGAGAGAAGTTTAAATTTATCAATCAAGGCCTGATTAATTTATAATTTATAATTTCAGGTGGACTTACTTCCTTCTTTATCACTTACATCACATAATTTTATAAGGTTTCTGAATAGTTTCCTAATTTGAAATTATTGCAAAACAAATTCACAGTCCATCTCACAAAAATTGCTATTTCTTTTTCTGATCTTCACAAATACCTGAATTATATCTTAAAGCATTTTCAAGTTGGTATTATATTACTACAAAAACGTTGATTCCGTTTAAAATTTAAAATTATTAGAGGGGATAATTTAATGTATTGTGCTTAAAGAAAACCATCATATTGGGTAATGATTGGTTAAACTTAAGCAAATATGTATCTATTCAAAATGTAGTCCCCCTATAAAACTTGTAGATTCCTGAAACAAGCACACAAGTATTTTATATACAATTATATGCCCCCTCTATACAACCTTGTCATATTTGGCCGAATTCATCTACAGGCGAACTAATCATTTGCCTAAGTTGGTAATATTGTAGGCCTTTTTTTTAAACTTCATTATTCAACCAACACATATTTAAAAAAATATAGATTTGTGTTTTATTTTGTTTACTATGATAACATATAGCGAGTGCTATGATCTATTTATTGTAAGGGCTACTTAGATCATGTGTGGTAGCCGTGACAAATTACTTCGGAGTAGCAAATACTTGACATTACACTGTGCTGACAAATCAGCGTGATTACAGGTGATGTACTACAATGTTCGATTTTATATATGTAGCAACGGGTTTTTAGTAAAAACAAAACAAAAAAAACTTTAGTTTTCCTTGAGTATCTGAACAAGATAGGAAGGTTATTATTTTGGATAGTAAAATAGAAATATTTTGATCTAGACCTAGCCTACAACTCATACACAACTCCCAAACGTTAAATTTGATTAAAAGAATTGAAATGTGGACTAGGAAAAAATTTATAAAGTTCTTAGAATAGATGTCTTTTTTTTAATTGCATGTCTTTATGCTCTTTTAAATTATTCACAATTTACATTAATTCATGACACATGATGGTGGTATATTATAAGGAAATGCGCCATGCCAGAATTTTTTTAGAAAGAAAATTTGAAAGTATTTGTGTAAAAAAAAACCTCACCCCAACTAATTCATCTGAAAGACTCACAAAGTAAATTTTGTCAGAGCTAGGCACAACATTCAAGCTTGCCAACTTTGAACCGAAAATACCATTTTTAATTAATTGATTAAAGCAGTACAGTAATTACTATTGTGTAAAGTGATATAAGCTTTTGTAAATCTATACGAAGGTGAATACATCTAAAAAAAATGTTCAGAGCTAAAACCATGTTTGGTAATTATTTTTGTATGATTTTTAGCTAACTTATATACCCTCATAATATAACCCTGAATCAAGGCTCATACCTTTTACAATGTCACCATGCTCACTTGGTTTAAGCAACTGTTAATTTCGAGCTCTGAACACTATTATAATAATTTATTTTAAAAGCAAAAAATAAATATAACGGAATGTTTTCAACAACACAGAAGAAAGGTAGTATTGCATTTTTATTTGTCAAGTGACCAAAATTCTAACGGCTTTTTTTTTTGAGCTAAGGAATCAATCTGTTTCGGCCTTCATACCCCTAACTTTACCGACATTACGTTGCCGGTCCAATTCTTCTTTCGTTTTTTCTTCGATGGCCCGAATGTCCTCCATGGTGTATCCATGCCAACGGTCCATCCAACAGAACACCTGCCGGTGGAACGTCGTAAATAGCCGTCGCTCTGACTTCTGGATAAACTCTTCGACCCTCGTTTGGAGACCGAACCATTTGAACTCGACTGTGACAAGCTTATAACACGTCATAACAGGATCCACCTGATCCATCCAATTCCCAGACAATGGACCGCGGCCTGTCTTCTCGCTGTGGAACTTAGTAGGATCCTCGTCCGGCTTGAAATCTGCTCTGGCCACATGGTCATTGGCAATATCAATATGAACTACTTCTCGCATCTTCAACTTATCTGACGTTAACTCGTGGACATTTTCCTGGTGGCCCCGGTCACCAACGTGTAACGACTCTATCACGATCATAAAGTTGTTTTTCATATAAGTAGGATTACTCACCACGGTTTTACAATAAGGGTAAGCGTTCCATGCCTCTTCGTGAATTTCTAAAGAACCTTTAGGCGCCAGGAGCCTTATGAATGTGGGTACTTTGCTAGCAAGGTGGTATATTTTATAAGTGTACTGGCCTTTATTGTATTTACCACCTAAAAGTGGAACTCCATCAAAGGGCTCATTCTTGAGAACCTCTATACCTTCCCCACCTCCTGTCTCATTCTTACTAGCTTCGGCAACCGAGTAGAGCTGAGCCACTTGGTATTCCTCTACTGTGAGGGGTAAGGTCACCCGAAACTCTTTGATCAACATTCTGAAACATACCAACATTGACTCACTTATGTACAATATGATTAATCGAAAATTCATTAGGTTACATGAAAACTACTTTAAGATACATGGCACAAATAATCCTAATGGTTTATATGAATTTAACATAGTCTTTAAAATTAAAACTATAAATTTAAATCAAACCCATTGTAAAAACAATGAACTAATTTGCAAGCATACAATTTTCCAAAGGGTGTTTGGTTTTTAAAATGGTTTAACTACCATTGTAAAATATAAAACATTAGGGCATAATCATCATACACCATTGATTATCTTTGTCCCTATCAATTTTAATATATGAAATATATTATTTTTTTATAATAAATGCAAGAGAGGTTAATATGTGCTAAATGGTGAATATTGTTAAACATTAATATTCTTATAATAGTTGGTTAGAGCGTGAACATTTCAAATACGCCAAGAATTATCAATACTATTTTAATACCAAAAAGCAAGTTTCACAATATAAATATATTTAACTATTGAATGTTTAATTTTAATTTTATTTACTGGGGTACGTGCTAGGAACAAGGGTAGTTTTAGAAAATGTGCATCCACATTAGTGCAGAGAAGGAATAGGAAAATTACAGTGATAAATCAGATGTGGATAAAATATCTAAAGAATTTGAACTGAATTCAACTTCCCCATCAATGAAAATCCAGTTTATTGCAACCTATTATCTCTTACACAAACTGTATGCATAGACATTCAATTTATCAATGCCAAGTTAATATGTAACCTTACTATGAACAAATACTATGTATCTCAAGTTATATTTGACTGAAACTATGTATGGGGAGTTATCCTATTACACATTTTTACCACACGGTTTGGATAGTTTTTTGATGTAGTCCCGAGATGCCTGTCATACTATTTCAGATAAATGGTCACTGTGATTCCCACCATCTACTGTGTTGCTCTCCCAATACTACTGCTAAGTAGAGAATGTGTGCGAGTTTTGGTCTCTGTGATTCCTGCACTCCTGCTCTAGTGAATTGTTTCTCTGCCACTGCAGCCGAGTAGAGCGTGTACGTGAATGTTGGTCTCTGTGAGTCCTTGCGCTATGTATTATTCCTCCGCCACTGCTACTGAGTATAGCACATGTGTGAATGTTGGTCTCTGCGAGTCCTTGCGCTATGCATTATTCCTCCGCCACTGCTACTGAGTATAGCACATGCGTGATTGTTGGTCTCTGTGAGTCCTTGCGCTATGCATTATTCCTCCGCCACTGCTACTGAGCATAGCACATGCGTGAATGTTGGTCTCTGTGAGTCCTTGCGCTATGTATTATTCCTCCGCCACTGCTACTGAGCATAGCACATGCGTGAATGTTGGTCTCTGTGAGTCCTTGCGCTATGCATTATTCCTCCGCCACTGCTACTGAGTATAGCACATGTGTGAGTGTTGGTCTCCGATTCTGCACTAGCGCCTTGTTTCTCTGCCACTGCAGCCGAGTAGAGCGTATGCGTGAATGTTGGTCTCTGCGAGTCCTTGCGCTATGCCTTATTTCTCCGCCACTGCTACTGAGTATAGCACATGCGTGAATGTTGGTCTCTGCGAGTCCTTGCGCTATGCATTATTCCTCCGCCACATGCTACTGAGTATAGCACATGTGTGAATGTTGGTCTCTGTGAGTCCTTGCGCTATGCATTATTCCTCCGCCACTGCTACTGAGTATAGCACATGCGTGATTATTGGTCTCCGATTCTGCACTAGTGCCTTGTTTCTCTACCACTGCTGCCAAGTAGAGCACATGTGTGATTGTTGGTCTCCGATTCTGCACTAGTGCCTTGTTTCTCTACTACTGCTGCCAAGATAGAGCACATGTGTGATTGTTGGTCTCCGATTCTGCACTAGTGGTTTGTTTCTCCGCCACTGCTGTTTAGTAGGGTTCATGTTGGTCTCTCTGATTCATCGCACTAGTACTGTGATTCTCTATCATTGCTGCTAAGCAAAATATGTGCACGAATGCTGGTCTCTTTGGTTCCTTGCGCTAAAACTTTTTTTTTTCTCTGCCAATGCTGCTGATTAGAGTAGGTCTGCACGCACATGTGTTGCTCTCTTAGAATCCTTGCACAAGTGCCATAGTTGTGCTTGCTTTAGATTGCCTCAGTCTGTTTCCAGCTCGAATGCAACTACACAATGGTTTTCTTCTACAGATTATTTTTCTATGTGTAATCAAGGCCGGTATTTCTGTATATTAACGCTTGTTATTTATATTTTTTACATTTTTTTCATAAACAATATAATGTAGATATTAGGCTATAGAGCACAAATGAACTATAAAGTATGTAATTTATGAATTAAAAGTGATTTTTCATAGGCCTGGTCAGTTATTTAGTACTCACTAACCTATATTTTCCCATTTAACATTAGTAATGTTTTATTTAACAAGATTTTTCGATAACACAATGTTTTTTTCAGAACGCAACTTCCTGTACCATGTATTTTTATAAATATAAATCATTGAACATTGTGGTGTCATTTAATGTCATGGTTAACATTAATTTGCAGTTCACACAAAATTAATATAAATATGACAAACTACAAAACATTATTATCATGGTATGTATTAAATTCACCAGTACCTTTCCATGCAAGATTAGCTGACAAATCTTAGCAATCAATTTTTTTTTTCAGATTCACTTTATTAACAATAATATTTTATGGCTTTGTTTCTTTATAAGCATGCTAAAGCCTCATATAAAGACTATGTATCCATAGGTCTGTAAGAAATGGATGCCATAGTATCAATTGCGCTGTCTACAGAGACCTAATACGTAAGCCCTCCTCCGTAGAAGTTGGTAAACTTTAACTTTCCAAGGACTAATTTTAATATGGACTACCAATCACAATTAAGTAAATATGTGCGTGTACATCAAAATAAAAGCACCAATGGCAGTGAACCGATTTGTTCCTAGTTATAAATTTGATAGTTCAAATTGTGTTATTTATATATTGAATGTGATTTAACTTAACCTACATTTCAAGTAAGTTGGCTATATTCTGGACGTTTTATCAAAAAAGTTATAATTTTATGTTAATGATCAGCTGACTGTGTGGCGATTGCTCCTTGCTATAGACAATTTTATTTCAAAATTTTTAACTGGGTGAAGTCTCTTACTGTCTTTTTGGGTAGCACAGTCACATGATTAAGGATACAAACCGTGTAGACATGTATAGCATTTTTAAAGACCATGGACCTACGAGTATAGTTTGAAGGTTGGTTAACTTAATGCGGATAGTTTCTTGTATTTAATAAAGTGAAAAAAAAAAAAAAAAATATATATATATATATATATAGGGAGTGTATAACCCGAACGAGTAGTAAGACGTGGTGCTAAAATATATTATATATAGGGCCTATTATACTAATGTTTGGTAAGCTGAAACAACAGATTGCAAGTTTACAAAATGTAATAGGTCTAAGTTTTTATAATCATTATAAAGATGTCAAGATGAACAAACTCCAAGATACACTGTCCTACATTTATTTAATTTATCACAAGAACATTTTTGTATTCCAGTAACTTATATTAATATGGAGAACAAAGAAAGATCCTAGTTAATAACTTATCAAAAAATGAGGTGAGAGTAGATCTACGCCTATTAAAAAAAAAATATACCAACTTAAACACAATGTTCTTGCAGCTCCAAACCAATTTAAAAGTTAATTGACTAGCCCTGTGTGTTTGATAAAAGTGACATTATCCTATAAAATGTGGGAATTTAAATTTAAACACACTTCTATTAAAGTTTTATAATATTTTATTTTTATTTGCTACACATCATGCTTTGGAAAAACTACCTGTTTCAGCTATTTGAATTCTTTTCTATACAAGATATACCTTTATTCCCAGTACGGCATCTTACTAAGTTCGTTCGGGTTACACGCTTATATACTAATAACGCTAATGGTTCTATGGATGAGGAAGGTTATATTTGGAGGATATGTATCTGCATTTGTGTGGAGGGAGAATAAAGAACCATTTTAGAAAAAGCACCTTCAGTAGGACCGAGATTGCTGTATATATATAAAAGGCCTATGTACAAAAAAAATGTAGGCATTTGATGCATATAGCTTATTCAAACTAGCCAATTTAAATAAACAAAATATTACCATCTGGGATTTGAATCTATTTCAAGGTTTGGCTAATTTAGTTCATAAAATTCTATGTCTAGAAAATTCTGTCAAATCTAAGTCAGACTTTTGCTGTAGCCTAACTGAAAAACAACTTATGTGAGGTTGTATCAGGTTGTGCCTGTAGGATCCTATCAGTTATTAGATTATGTTGCACTCATAAAAGCTAGCCATGTATGAGGTGTGGGCCTAGAGATTAATTTAGCTATTTACATTTTCAAAATAGCTATACAAAATCAATACCAGGTTATACATTTTTATTGTGTGTAGAAAGATTAAAAAATCACATTTAAATAATTTTTGTTTGGGGAGTGTTTTGCTTTGTTAAAAGATACTCGGAATTTTAAATGTTTTAATAAAATAGTTTAAAATAGGATTATAGTATTTTATGACCAGCCTAATATGCTAACATATTTGAAGCAAAAAGGGGCATAGAAATGATATAAGTGACCCTATCACTTTTTTAAAAAGATAAATTAACTGATTGTACATGGGAACAAAGTTTTAGTGTGTTGCCTAACACATATTTTAATCTAAGCTATATGAGCCAAGTTTATCTCCAATCAATTCTTACACCTCTTGATTGAAAAGAAAAATATTCTCAAGGTTATGCTAAAAATTAGATCAGTTCACAGATTAGATCCTAATAATAGTTATAAATGCTCAATAGTAAAACAAAAAAAAAAGCGCAAGTTTTTGACGTCTAACCAATGTGGAATAACAATATTACATCAAATCTGAAAATAGCTTATTACTAAAATTGTAGTGAAACTGGGTCAGTAATGTCAGCACGTGTGAAAAGTGTTTATATACCTGATTTTAGGGGGATACGTTGGTTCAACACAGTATTTATATGGTTAGAAAGTGAGCTCTAATGAAAATAAACGGGGTATTTATGATTAAAAATAATTGCAAAGTAAAGTATGATCGATTTGACAAACCTTGAGGATCCGACAGATGACTAGTCAAAACAACTGC
Organism: Timema poppense; assembly: GCA_902141375.1. Lineage (NCBI taxonomy): Eukaryota > Metazoa > Arthropoda > Insecta > Phasmatodea > Timematidae > Timema > Timema poppense. The sequence continues at coordinate 41,762 of CABFOV010003002.1, forward strand.
ATTTAGTCTGTGAATGTTTGTGTTGGCAGCATTTATTTAAATAGAAATTTACCGACTCCAGCCATTAAAATTACCTAGTTTCCATTAATTAAACATTTATAACCATTTATATAATATAATTTATACAGCTATAAACGTTTTAAAATGTCATTTAACTAGGTGAAATTTCTCACTATTAATTATTGTGTAGTGAAAATAAATTACGCTTATGTTTTGTTCCAATTTGTTTAAACGGTGTCAGGTTTAGCCAGTAGGGGGCAGAGTATCTGCACAACTGTCAAATATTAGGAGGTATTTTAAAGAGAGATACTTTTAAAATTACAATAATTTGCTTAAGAAGTCGAATCATTACCCACTTTATGCTTTATGAAATTTGTAGAGATTAAGTATTCATAGCCTATTATCAAACACAACCATTTCATTCATTAGTTGAGAAGCGTTCAGATAAAATAAGATTGACACATAACACGCTCAATCCCGGGCCGCTAGCAACCGAGCGAACCTCCCAGCTGACTGCTGTGTGTCAGAACTTTCTATCGAACAGTGAAAGGGAAAAACGCCGGTATGTGAAGCTGTCAAAATTTGTAAACTAATAAATATGAATATTACTAGATTTTTTTAAAGTTATGGATTATACTGATTGAATGTTGAATGTTGTGTCGTATTACTAACTGTTTAGATACACAAAAGTTATTTAAAATTGGCAAATTTGTTTCTACCTTCCTACTTAGACTAACAATGTATTAATTTTTTCTGTTGTATTTAAAAAAGTGCAATGGAATTCTGTTGGAAATTGAAAAAACAAAAAACGCACGGAGAGTTGTGAATATCATCAACATTTTCCTCTTTAAAAAGAAGGCTTATTTCTTGTATACAATAATAAATAAAAGGCGTTTTTGTGGTTCGGATTCCACTTTACGGGAGAACATAGACCTAAATAATCTGCTTTGGTGTTAAGTTGCATGACATTTTATTGATTCACAACAACAACAATTTTATGTAACTTTTTGCTGTGGAAATAGATCTAATTGTAAAGGCTCCTAACTATTTTATGATTTTAATCCAGCATAGGCCTATTTTGGTCTTAATCATTGTTTCATATTATTAAATAAATTAAATTGTGCAACCAACTTTTTTTTCCAGGTGTGTGGACCTTTGAAACGAAAGACTGATTGGACCGTGATGAATTGTCATTAGCTTATTTAATTTAAATACTTCTAAATTACAGTATTTTTCAGTATTATTTTATAACTTAAATATCACTTTAAAACCAGTTTTGACAATATTTTGTACAAATTTGTGCTTTCACCATTAAAAATTAGACCTCAACAACTTTGCAGTAGGTACTAATTAGAAACAAATAAGTCTGACTGCTAAAGGTTCATACTATTGATAGGCTAAATTTAGCACATTGACCTTAAAAAAATGTTTCTTCAAATGCCTGAGTTGAAAAAGAATATGATGAACAATAATGCAGTGGTCACCACAGCCACAACGACAGTGTCCATTGACATTGATGGTCGTTGCGAAAACACGTGTGCGGGCCCCGAAGATTTGGACCTCATTACAAAGTTCTGCATGCCAATTTGTTCCCGGGATGTTCATGCTCGTGAGGTTGCTTTGGACATTATAGAAAAAACTGTGGAAGGGTGGCTGGATGGTTACGGGAGCCCCAAACACTCTCGTCTCGCCACAATTCCAACTGGCCATTTGGACAATTTGACAACCAATGGTCTCTGTCATGGTGATAACAACTCATTAATGGTTGGTGACGGGATTAAAAGTGTTTCTAAAGAGTACATGTCACTCGTGACGCTACACTTACCTGTGATTCTTCGGTTATCGGTCAACTGCCCATTCTTGGACGTTCGAGACAAATGCTGCCATATTCTACACATCGTTCAGGTAAGGTTGTCATTAACTATTTTTTTCCTCTTTAAGATAGGCCTACTAAAGGCCATACTGGTATCACTTCGAAAAATTTACTTTTATATTATCATAACTAATATTGGATAGTTTTATTAGGATATTTTAATTTTCTTCTTAAAAATAAATTTAGAAAAGGAATTATTTAAATATAATTTAACCTGCCACATTAAAATCGGGATGTAGGGAATGCGAGAAAAGAACAATGTTTTTACAGTTTTTATAACAAAACCTTTTTTGGACAAAATAAATAAAATAAACCAATTACAATAAGCTTAATTACAAACATAGAGTTTAATTTTCCTCACATGGTGATATCAACAGTTTTTGAATATTTGTCATGAGCAAAGTGGTATTAGTTGACAAACTTTTAACTGAAGAGAACAAGTTTTCATTAAATTCTAGAACACCCTTGACAGATATCAAAGAAATATTGAGGTCACCATTTGAAGAAAATTAAACTCCAGATATGTGCTGAAGCAATATTTGATTTCTTTTGACAAAAAAAAAAAGTTTTGCTATAAAAATTGCAAAAACACTGATTTTTTGTTGCATCCCCTACATCCACACCTTAACTTAAATTGGCTTAATATAGCCTAACTAGACAAACTCACTTGCCATATATTCTTTACTATTTATTCATTAAAACAGAAAATATAATGTTTACAGTAGCATAATTGACACATTGTTAAGTCCAAAGGTAAGCCGTATGAACTGTACTTAATTTATTTGACAATACAGTGACCAATACACAGTAACAGAAAACATGAAACTTATTTTGTAATTTACAAAACATTAGTGATAGTAGCCAAATTACTTTACAAAATCTGTACAGATTGACATATTATCTCCAAAATCCCTTGATCATGTATCCTGCTATTCATTAGCATTTGTGTTTTGTATTTTAAAAACCCCAATATAAATCAACAATAGCTTAAGGCTATTTCCAACAATGGCAATTTATATAATCTAATATCCAGTAAAGGTGAATATACAGTACACAAATATGAATACACCTATTTAACAGCTCTTAAGTCTGTAGCCTAGTCTGTAAGAGATAAAATATATTATATATGTGTAAACAAAGTTTCTATTCTGGGGTGTGTACTCTTTAGATTCAAAAATTTTGATAAATTTTCCAAGGATTACCATTACAGAAAACCAAGCACTTGTAATCAAATAAACACAGAAATGGATGCACTAATATCAGCATATGGCTTTGTCATAATTTTATAAATTTTATAATGTCATTAAGCTACCAGTCATCTAGGCACCTACCTTTGAAATAAACTCTCGGAACGCCTTACTAAATAAAGTATGCCTCCTATGTTTTTAATTTAAAAACACTAATTACATTAATTATTAAAATAATTAAAACATGTTTTATATAGTAATGTAGGCTAGTTACTAAATTTTTTGAAACCATTTTATTTTGATGAAATTTTTTGTGTGAATTATTAAATTTCCCACCACACTGGTTGAAACAATATCACTTACTGATACGGATATAGAGCGTGTGAACATATTTTTTCTAACCCAACATCTTACTACCTTTTCAGTTTAGACACATTTACTATTTATGCTAATGAGTTAGGGGTGAGAAAGGTTGACTTTATTTAAGTTTACCCACATTTTTGTGGAGGTAAAGGATGAAAACTACCCTCAGTATATCTGACTGGGATTTCAACTCTGATCTCTCCATCATCAACAGTCCAGTCTATTGCGAGAGTGGCACCTTAGACCATGTGGCCACCAAAGCGAGTGTGATAAAAATTGAAATTGGTAGTGCATATGTATGCATGTATAGTTTTCAACAAAAAGGTCGGTTGGATACTCACGAGTTCCACTGTCAGCTGTAAAGCCTAGGCAGCAGTGAAGAGGCTCACTAGGTAAATGAGGGGTGAGGTAGTTTCCCTTTGCTTTCTTCACTGAAACAGCAGGTACTATTAATTTTTGAACATCAGTCTGCCAAGCCCACCAACTGATTCTACAAGCGACACCTTCACTCCATTCATCACAGGGACTGGCTGTGTATTGAATGTTATTACTAGTATTGTTCATATCTCTGCCACTTTCACTGCATGTAATTAAGAATATGGAACCTAATGCTACACTAAGTATCCTAAATAGATTTGTAATTATTATTTGATTTGAATAGGAGCCTAATTTTTGTTACGGTAGGTCATCAAAACTATGTTATTTGTATGAACTAAAAGAAAAAGAAACTAAAATATTGGACAAATTACTTTTAACCTACTTATCACAATGTACAAACTTTCAATGATAATGTTTTTAATTAAGTGGGGATATTTTACATTTAAGGTCTAATTGATTCAAATCTTCTCTCTAAATGATGAATAATAATTCATGGGCTGTTTGATAAATCAGATGAAACTTGTACATGGGTACCTAATTTTGTTAAGTAAACCATGATTTCAATACCTACAGGAATTCATATTCACCTTTAAAAATTATTTCCTTCATCCAAGGCATGGGGACAGTTATTGGTTCAGGTGTGATAAGCCTATTTATTGATGACATATTAATTACAGTACCTACTAATATTATGAATCATTTAGGCTAATTAGGTCCAAAGAGATGACAATGATTATTTCATAGGTACCTATTGGGAAATATAAAGTCTTGGATTTTTTTTCCAAAACTAAACCTGAATGGTTGGCAAAACGGGGTGCAGAAATATATATAGTACATAAAAATGATGAGGTTAATTAATATTCAGTCCTGGAAGCCAAAGCTAGTTAGGAAAAATTACCAAATTTAAGATTAGGTCTTTTGTAAGGAGTGGGGGGCGTATTCAGTATTAAAAGACAGGTTTCAGCGGCTATGAATGAGGTCTGGTGAGGAATCCTTGCAACCCTTACCCTCTGAGCTATCTGCATTTTCCTACACTAATGAAACACTGATGACGAAGGTAAAATTTTAAGAAAATGTTTCTACATTTTTGGGAAGGCAGAATGGGGAGCCATTTAGCAAATACTACCTTTAGTATATTCAATGGAGTTTGATAACCCTGCACTCCCCGTCTCCAGCAAACCAGACTAGACAATGTTGTCGTTTAGTATGTGTGTTCTCTGGTTAAAATTGCTTTAAACTATTTGTTCTTTGTTTTACGCATTTATATTAGTTTTTATAATACTGTAGTGACGAGGATGGTATAATCTAATTTAGAGTAAATGCACCCGAATTTGTGTTGGGGGAGATAGTAGGAAACCATTTAGGAAAAATCGCCTCCACTACTCAAGGTTGGGATTCGAACCTCGAACTCTCAGTCACCGGAAAACCAGACTTGATTAGCTTGACTTTTATACCGCATGTCTGTTAATATCTGGCAATTTAAAAACTTTAGTGATCCGCTTCGGTGGCTACATGGCCTGAGGCGCTACTCTCGCAATAGACCAGACTGCTGATGATGGGGAGATCGGGGTTCGATCCCGGTCGGGTGTACTGGTAGTTTTCTGCTCTCTCGCCACACAAATGTTGGTACACTTCCTCTAAATTCAACCTTCCTCATCCCTAACCCATTAGCGTAGTAGTATATAGACCTATAACCTGAATGGGTAGTAAGGCGCGGTGTCAGCAAATATATACTATATCATCAGTGCTATATAATAATAATAATTGTTATGGTCGTATTTCATAAGTTTTAAGAATTTCTCGAAATTATTTGCTCTCTCTCTCTCTCTCTCTTTTTACCATCTATAGAAGGAACTATACATCCCAATTTACAAAGGCAAGTCCTTTTGACAGCTAGAAAAATTATTATTATAGACCACTTTCCCCTATTCATACGTCAAGTCATGTAATTTGCAACGGTCACTTTTGATGGATATTATCAATAACCCTAGCAATTTAGTAAAATGTTCTCAATTTCGGCCGCAATAAAAACGTTTTTATTTTCTAAAACGCCCTTTCTGTAAAAAATCATACTGTATTTAAATTGTTGGTGCTAAAAATGGACTTATAATTTTCTTTTTTTGTGGCACGTTACTTTTGGAATGTCTCTGGAAGATTGGGATCGTCTGAAGGTCGAACTACTTGAAACAATTTGTCGCACTTTCAATTGTTTCTGTCGCCACTGCCTTACTTCTTAATGTACGGTCAATTTGTAGACACCCGATATAACTATTTCTGGTCTTGAAAAATAAAAAAATAAAAAATCACGACAATCTTTTTCTATTTGTGATTTAATATTAATGTACTATTCAACGTTCATGACTGATCTGTTATGAAAGTGTATTAATTGAATTTCTTAAATTGGCTGTAAAATAACTTTCAGTAATCATTAATTTTTTTTAGTGAGATTTAACTATATAACACATCTATTTGTCAGATGTAAATTTTTTTTTAGGTCCTTTATTATTTCAAAGTTTAAAAAAATTCATATATAGGGCTTATTTTAGCATAATGATTGATTAATTTAAATTAGTTAATGACACCTGACCATGGGATGAATCCTGGATAGCTCAGTGGTTGAACATTTGTGCGCTAAGACAATGGTCCTGGGTTCGATTGCCGTGTTCAGGTGTCATCTTTCAACTAATTTAAATTAATTGGATGGTGTTCTCGTTCATATGGACCTTCCCGTAGTTACAATTTACACCTTGTGAGTCCGACATCTTAGCTCGGTCGATAGTGTGTATATTCTAAAAATTGAAAAATGAAACCTGAACACGGGAATCGAACCCAGGACCTTTGGCTTAGTACGCCAATGCTCTAACCACTGAGCTATCCAGGAATCGTCCCTTGCTCAGGGTCATTCTTCACTCATATTTTAAGGCAAAGATAGCGTGTCAGTCTACTGAGCTAAGGGTCCCAGATTCGATTCCTGGCATGGCTGAAAAATTTTTAAATAGTGAAAATTAGGGAAATTAACTGCCGTGGGACGACTGTTGTGCCTCTTCTAGATTTAAGTTAGTTTATAAGTCGTGTGCTGATATAATCAGTTGGTTCAGAAAATGCACTGTAAATAATATAAATTAAAAAAACTTTGTGTGTATTTTTCCTTTTTTTTAAAACACCGCGTCTTACTACCCGTTCAGGCTATACGCCTAAGTAGCCTACTAATTACACTAATTGGTTAGGGACTAGGGAAGCATAGTTTAGAGGAAATGCACCCGCGTTCGCATGGGGGGGAAGTGGACAACCATTCGTGGAAAACCATCCTCAGTGCACCCGACTGGGATTGAACCCCGACCTCCCAATCTTCGGCAGTCTAGTCCAACACGAGATAAGCGCGGTAGAACACGTGTCCACCGAAGCGGGTTTATGCGCGCGTTTATGTCGAAGTATTAATAGAATATAAATTCTTAGCTACTTTTTGAAAAGCAAACACGATATAAATGTATACAGTAGTCTCAATAGTTCGAGTTGAACGAGACATGGGTCTAACTTGTACTGCCTAAAATAGAATTACACGAAATAGCAGGAAAAAATTAAAATACCTACATGATATATTTTTTTAATGGAGAACAATTTAATGAATATTTTTAAACTACACGGCACTAAAATAATTTTGTAAGTATAAACATGAACTATTATTGAAATAAAAAAAAGCCTGTAAATTATTTTATTTAAAAAAACTTGTGGATGAGTCCCGGGCGTATCCCCATCTCAAATCATACGGAACCTCGAACTGTCGAGACTATTGTATTTTTAAATTGTGCAATTTTGGTCCCAATTATTATAACCCCACAATTTTCTATTTATTTCCGCAAATCATATATAAATATATATTTTATCACCGAATTTTACCACCTGTTAAAGTTATACGCATATATGATAATTACTCTAATGGGGTAGTATGAGGAAAGAAGCATTCTATAATTAATCTACCGAAATTTGCGTGGAAAGTTAGTGAGCGGGAAACCATTTAGGGGGGAAAAATCCACCCTCAGTAGACCTGACCCGGATTCGAACTTCGATCTCTCAGTCTTCAGCAACAAATCATATTATGAGGTAGCAGGTGTTAGGTTGAGACCTTAAATCTGACAGAAAAGTTATTAGATCTACTTTTTCTTGTCCATGTCTAAGTCATGTGATCTGAAGCTGCCACTTTTGATAGATATTATCAATTAATATAAAATAACAAAATATTATCAACGATGGTTGCAAAAATAGTATGTATATATATATTTTTTTTAAACTTCTTAACCAGTTTGAAGAAAGTTAAATGACCCTCCCATAACTTTACACACTACCTGGTCAAGGGTTTAACCATGCGACCTTTCGGTTCAAAGATAATCCCACTAGACCACACCTAACTCTCTCGGCCATCGATAACATAATAAATGTAAACCGGAAATACTCCCCACATTATGTACCTATTAATGAACCAAGCTCGAAAATACCCGCCAACCCCCACCCCCTCGATGGCATTTATATAAAGGGCGATCCTAGGCCTTAATAATGACACACTGACCACATCGGTAGTTAAAGGGGGCCTGACTCGTATTGCATTAGGTTGTAATTGACCGGGAGGTTAGGTTAATCTTGGCCGTGTTCACTGGGGTGTGGTTTTGTTTACCGTGTGATGGATTCTCATCGTTCCTACACGTTAAGCTCATTCTACCATATATACATTTTATTGTACAATTTTAACACGTTTATAATTTATAAGCTATAAAATAGTGATTCATTTATTTCAAATCATTCCAATTCACGACTTATTAGGAGTTAAACTTGCTATTTTATGCTTTTACCGCACCATTGTTGAGGTGAAATTAATGTATGAAGCTGAAATTTGATATAGCTAGACATTCGATTTAGTTTTACAGAATGAAATATTTATAATATTATTATTTGTAATGATAGTAGTAATATTTATATTAATATAATATTAAATGTAATATAACATCAATATTATTATAATACCATTAATAATCAATATTATTATTATTGATATAAAATAGTATTAATATTATAAATACTTCATTCTGTACACCTCATATGAATGTCTAGCTATAATAAATTTCAGCTTCATACATTCATTCATTTTATCTCAACAATGGTACGGGAAAAGCATAAAATATTTTTGTTAGCATCGAGATTAACAATGAGTAACTTGAGGTGGTCGAAAATTTCAGCTTCCTTGGTTCCAAAATTGACTGTGAAAGTGACTTCCCCCATGAGATCAAACGGCGGTTGGCACTTGGTAGAGGTGCGATGACCAGCATGAATAAAATCTGGAAACATATCTGGCCAGCTTCATGGTCAGACTGAGCACACCTCAAGTGCGCTGTTATACTAACTAAAAACCAACACCCACCTAAACGAGAATGGAATGGGCCAGGAATGAGCCCGTTTCTCAAATCGGACTGGCTGGCCCATTCCATTCAGGTCCAAGTAGTGTAACGATACTGATTTGGACCCCTCTCATGTATTGAAAAAGTCATTAAGAGCATTTTTCTTTAAAGTATGGTATGTAAAATATCCTTTCAATACTTAATCCATGGAGAATCACATGCTTTTCAGAAATAATGTCAAAGGATTGCACAATTAAAACTTATTTCTTCTTTCGAAAGTGAACTCCACAGTATTTACCTACCAAAAAAGCAAGAGACGCTAGCTCCCTCTACCCAATAGGAAGCTAGCCTTCATAACACCTGTCGCCAGGACTCTTTCTATTTGTTGGTGAATGTGGGGAATGCCAGGCCTCCACCGTGGTTCGGATTCCACGTTAAACTGTAGGTCCTCCATTTCATCTCACAATACACCCTACCATTTACACATTAGCGTAAGTGCGTATAACCCGAAGGGGTAGTAAGACGCGGTGCTATAATAATAATAATAATAATAATAATAATCACATGATCTAGTGTCGGAGTCTTGAGAAAAATTCAATTGAAATACACATCGCACCTGGAAAACAGGGTCAGAAAGAAGTCATTGAAATTTTCAGGTATTTTTGCACTAATTTTCTAAATACGAAGTAGAAGCGCATAAACCAGAATAATAGGTCAGGCTACAAGTCACGTTAATTTTTAAAATGCACTAATATATTAATTTGTCTTTGATAAATTCTTGTGTCAATAATTTAATATAAATCAGTGGAGGGAAAACTAGTTTTTTTTATTTGTTGCTTTGCAAACAAAACACTGGAAAAATACACTCTTTATTCAAAGCTTTGTATATAGAATATTGGGAAAAATTTATTTTTTTCTTCTTGAAAAAACGTGAAAATGTTGTTGAAATTCCAAATTTAGAAAGCGCATCAACCCTGATATTGAAATTCATGTTCCTCATGAACCACATATTATTTACCAAAGTGCAACCGAAGCCACTAATTGACTCTTCTTTTCTCGAACTCTGCAAATTCTGTAATGCTGCCTGAACTCTCCCGTTGACACACTGAATACCTTTAGTGACCACGTTTTCATGGCTCCAAAGTGGCACTTCTTATGAGTGCTCTTTACTCACTCACCACAACCTCCATTACCTCACTAAACTATAAAGATAAAATACAGCTGATTTTCAGTGGGGAAAGTGGAGAGCGCTTTTGCCATGAAGCTCTGAACGAACAGTAACTTTGTAATTGAAGTTTTAAAAAGACTACTTACTAATTTAATGTCTGCTTAGGCTTTTAGCGGCTTATTTTAACAATCTTTTTTCCTTTAACACTCCGAACAACCCAAACTCAAGGCCTTAGTAATAATAATAATAATAATGTCTTTATTTGGGTGAAGTTAAGGCCAGCGTCTTTTCTTACACTTAATAGTAAAGAAGATACATTTAATGCTTATGTGCTAAAAACTAGTTTATAATATTTGTACAAAATAATAATAGGCAAGAAATATTTTCCACATAAATAAATAATATAAGTAAATAAAATTAGGAAAGTATAATTAATTAAGGAGAGCAAAAGAGAGGAAAGAATCATTAAGGCACACACATACTCGTACACATGTCATCATATGCATAACATTTCTAAACATGATGGAGTTAGCAAATAATTTAAAACGAAAACAATGCTGATAATTTTTAGTAATTATATAGATTAAAACATATATATAACTAAGAATTATCAGCATTGTTTTCGTTTTAAATTATTTGCTAACTCCATGTTTAGATAATTATGTTATACGTATAATTATATGTGTTTGCTGTATAATGATTGTGTGCCTTAATGATTATTTTTAATTTTCGGACCATGCTGATGGTTGAATTTGTTACCACTATATAAAATGAGTAAACATTTTTGAATATTTAACCTTTATAATAATAGATGTATATAGCCTACCTCTTTATACCACTACAGGTAGTATCTTTAATTATATTTATTTTTCACCTCTTTATATTAAACTTCCGGTCCATCAGCATTTTAATTATGCTAATGGACTATAGAAGGGTAAGATATAATTCAGACGAAATGTGCTCTTATTTTAGTGGAAGGAGAGTTGGAAACCGTTTAGTAAATACCAACCTCAATTATTATCTTTATTCTTAACAGCAGCTGAATTTGAAGCTTTATCTTCGTATAACACAATTTTAAGCAAAGTATAAAATGGAAAAAAATGTTATATTGGTTGAATCATATTTTTTTTTCTCGAACCCGATTCTTCATTTTACCTAAAAATTTCAAATGTTGAAACTGAATCTGATTCTTAAGTAACATAAGAATAGTAAGAATTTAATCTCCCATTCAGGTATATTCTTTTTTTAATTATAATTTTATTCATATTTAGTTCTTTAGTTACTATATAAAATCAAAATAGTAACTAAATGATAGTTTTGTTTAATAATATAATAGTAATATTGCGCGTTTGAGCTACATCATTCGTAGCCCAGTTTATGTAAAGATTGGCCAGTACTAATGTACCGTTGCCCAAGGCACGATCGAATGTACTAATCGTACATCCTTTCCTTGGAGGCTCTTTCCATCTCCCGATGAGATGAGGTGATGGTGATAGTAAATATGAGGGTGTGGAACCAGTAGAAACAATTAAAACCTAACTTAAGCATAGTTAACCAAAACCATGGTGATCGTTGGGGGTAATTCTCCTTTTAGGAAAAATACCCATGGTGCCAGCCGGGAATCTAGCCCGGGACCCCTAGACTCGTAGCCAGGTACACTGACCACTTCACCACGGGTCCGTTTTTTTTAATTATAATGATAATAATGTGAATTTACAATCAGTTAAATGGTAAATTAATAGTTTTGAACTATAGTTGTTTTTCTTCTCCTTTGATTTTTTTGATCTACCTATAATTATTTTATTTAAACCGTCGGTAGTAATGATATTAATACAATAGCTGCTAAGAAATCAAAATCAAAATTTTATAAATAATTTTTGAATCTTGATTTTTTCTTCTTCTTTCAAATCCTCGAATCTTCTTAGAGATTCGAAAAAACCCATCTCTACCCATGCAGTTTTATATGAGTCAAAAGATTGGGATGTAACCTCGCTGCAATCTATCTGTTACCGTTCAGTATTGATTGTACCATGCAGTATCTTGCTCCTTCGGCCTCGTGCTGCATAGAGTGGGGCACCTCAAGGATCAAAGCTCGTACCCTCCGGGAAGAAACCTCGCGTTAGTGGGAACATACATCACATTTAAATAAATATCATACCAGGTTTGTCACGCACTTGAGAGTACCGTGAAAACACAGCTAATTTTTGTGTGACAAAACTGAAGGGAAAACGATTAACTTAACAAAAAAAACACAAAATACCTGAATACTGGTGAAATAAGGACATTTAAGTAAATTTGTGTATGGTTACCATTTCGGCTGTATTCAAGTGTAGGTAGGACAACTGTCTCGGATTGTGTATGGTTACAATCTTGTCTGTATTCATGTGTAGGTAGGACAACTATCTCAGATTGTGTATGGTTACAATCTCAGCTGTATTCAAGTGTAGGTAGGACAAACTGTCTCAGATTGTGTATGGTTATAATCTCGTCTGTATTCATGTGTAGGTAGGACAACTATCTCAGATTGTGTATGGTTACAATCTCGACTGTATTCATGTGTAGGTAGGACAACTGTCTCAGATTGTGTATGGTTTTAATCTCGGCTGTATTCAAGTGTAAGTAGGACAACTTCCCAGATGTGTATGGTTACAATCTCGGCTGTATTGAAGTGTAGGTAGGACAACTTCCCAGACTGGGTATGGCTACAATCTCGGCTGGGGTCAGAATTATATTATGCTACCATAAAGCTACACGGCTGACTCACTCACTGACATTAATGTTTACCCACTTCCAGATGAGCTAGAAACTTGAAATTTGGCAAACTTCTGGCTTCTAGCCTGTAAGCGACGGAAAAATTCCAAAAAGTTAAAAAAAAAAAAATTTTTAACCTCTGAAAAGAAATTCAAAATGGCGGAGCAACTTTAAAGTTGGTGCGGACCTTTCTTTGGAGGTCTCTTGTGGCTAAACGGTAAGACCTATCAAAAAACTGCTCTGGAATTACATTAGTTTACAATCCACTTTCAAAGAGAACTCACTGGGGGTTTGGATGCGGAACCCCCAACGAGCAGCAAAGCGGGTAATTACTATATAATCAAAAAGGTTCTTAGTCAACTGATTCCTTTGTCTGAGATTCGTGTATAATGCCTAAATATTATGTATTTTAACTCTACATATAGATATAATAATAATAATAAGAGTTTCAATTTACTTTATTATAGTGCTGACCAACAGTCGTAAGACCTTTAACAGGCCAGCACTGAAAAGTACACAAGTATCTTACAAATATATATATATATATATATATATATTTACACGAGAAAATAAGATAAACAATAATAGCTCAATAATTTTATATACTGTTGAATAGTTACGAAAAAAATAGTCATTAATAATGATAAAAATCAAAAATAGCAATAATAACAAATAACTAAAGAGTGGTTAAAATCGGTAACAATATGCAAATAATATTATTATTGCAACTCTCATTTCTTATGCTCGTGTATAAGGATTCATATTAATTTAGTATTAATGTTTGTGTAACAAGTGTTCTTAAACAAAGTGGATTATTTTTCGAAGGTTAGAGGGTTTGTTCTCATTGAGCTAGGTCAGGTTTGCAATGTCAGGTCAAGGTCAGGGGCCCAATGTCAGTGCCGTCCTTCTCCGCGCGTGCGCATCTAATTGGCGGCCATCTTTAGGGGTGGTTTGGTTTAAAAAAGTAGTGAGGTCGACGATCAATATTCCTGTGTGATGAGGAAACTGTGGTGTTGGGGAGGGCTTCTTCATATGAGAAATTGTTTTACAGTTGTAATTTAAGTTGGAATCGCGGGGTTAGGGGGTACAAAGGGGGGGGGGGGCCACCGGGTCCGGGTTCCCCCCTTGGGAACATGAAAGATAAATAAANTCCACCGGGTCCGGATTCCCCCCTGGTGAACATGAAAGATAAATAAAATTATAATACAAAGCAATGATTTAGCAATGTTAAATCCCCTTCATGTTATGAATATGTATGTAATCTATTGAAATTATTATTTTATCATTTCACAAATACTCTAGTGTTTGCTTATAACATTTAAAGTGCTATCATTTCTTTTTTAAAAGGAACTTTAATATTTTTCGAAATTTGATCTAGATCCAGTTAATAAGTAACTTTTTACTTTTTTTTCAGCACCGTGTCTTACTACCCATTCGGGCTATACGCCTATGTATTAATTACCCCAGTGGCTTTAGTGATTTAGAAAGCTATATTTAGAAGAAGTGTATCCGCTTTCGCGTGGATGGCGAGTGTAAAACTATTTTGGAAAACTACTCTCAGTACACCCAACCCGGATTCGAACTTTGGTCTTCCCGTCATCGGCAGTCTAGTCTAGTACTCCAATATTTATTTATTTATCCTTTCTTTATGTCCTGAGGCCTGGATTGTAACTCAGAACCTATGTTACATTGTTTCTCTATCTCCGCTAATTACCAGTATATCCAATCTACAATAATTTTATTTAATTTGATGTTGATTATAGCTCCTAATCTAACGGTCTCTATTTCCCGATATGCTAATTTTATCCTACTAGGTGGTCCACCCCGGGTATTTTACGCCCCCGGTACCCTGCCCCACTGGGTGTCCCACCGCTTCCGTATCTAATAGTCTCCGGATCGGTGCGAGCCCCAGCGGGGGCGAGCATCCCCCTATCCACCACCTGGGGAGGTGCCCTACCAGAAATTTCGTTCCACATACCTCCAGCTAAGACCACTACCTTGGACCTAAAACTAAACATGATACAACATTAGAAAATATAAACTAAAATTAACTTAACCTAATACATTTCTTTAAACTCTATGGCCGCAGAGGTTCTTAATATTCTTCCTTGTTTCTTCATCTACTGATAACAGTCAATGAAGAAACCTTGATGGACCGGAAGCCCCACCGTCCCAGTTCAGCACCTCACTTGTTGCCAAGTGGGCCAGACTATGCGAGTTGAGGTTTTTTTTCCCCTCCGTATCTTGATGTTCTTCGATTAATCTAATTCCCAGCTGTTATCTCGGCTGTCTCAGGTCTCTCAGCAGTTTCTACTTCTGGCATCCTAAGGGAGCCTTCCTCAGCTGGGCTCCGGATGACTTAGAGTTCCTCGTCCCATTACTCTCTGCCAGTCGGTAAGATCTATGTTTTATCTCATCTAAGTCTTGGTTCCAGTTTCATAGTATGTCCTCTGATTCTGTCTCTGATGTCGAATCGTCACCTTCTGTAGTGTCACTGTAGTCACTGGTCTCATTACCTTGTTTGTCTTCCGTTTGTTCGTCTTGTCTAACCTGTCTTTATGTCTGCTATATATCTCTCCTTTTATCTCTTTGACACGTCGTTCGCGATTGCATCCATGAAACCCCACCTATCCATGTCACGCAATATATGATAAATTGTTCCTGCCTGTAATGGAACTTGCATTGTTTCCTTCTCTTTTACCGTTAGTTGGCATTCCAGTACAACGTGTTCGGGGGTAGCCTCCACTCCTCATTCGCATCGCCTGTCTTCTGTCAAGCGTCTTAGGTAGAGACATCTGGACATCTCAGGGTTGCATATCTGTCCCTACAGTAGTCCATAAAAACTCTGTAGAGACTCCCCGGACATTCTAGTTCCCTTAACCAGTTGAACACTGATGGCCACCACAAATTATCGAATGCTCCAGATATGTCCACGAATATCTCAATAACATATTTCCCACTTGCCCTATCAACAAGGTTCATGGCCTCGCAGATAGCGTCCTCCGTAGATCTACCTCTACTAAAGCCGTACTGCTTATGGTGGGTTCATGCCAACAATCTCACGATGTTTTCTCAATCTGTTGCACAAGATCTTCTCTTGTAGTTTTCCACATACATTTAATAAACAGATTGGCTTGTATGACTTAGCTAGCTGCAGATCCTTGTCCTCACCCTGACTAAGAATTACTACCTCACTTTGTTTCCATACATTAGGCACTCGGCCCTGGTCTATGCATTAATGCATTAAATTAGTTAGGAATGGCGCTCCCTGTTCGCTGATTTTCTGAAGGACCTCAACTCTGATTCCATCAGTTCCAGGTGCCTTATTACTCTTAATTTCGGCCACCATCCTTATAATCCCTTCCCGTGTTATTGGACCTGTCTCTGCTTTGTTGTCGTAGTTCCTCGTCATATCCATTCTTGCAGTTTCTTCTTACTCGTTGTCTTCCACATTATCGTATGGAAGCAGCGTTTCAAGCAACAACTTTGCCGATTCTTCCCAGCAAGAAGTCATGTCCCCACCATGAGTCTTCAGCGTCGAGATCACAGCTGGTGGGCCTTAGCTTCCCGGTCACTATCTGAAATGGTATGCCCCAAGCATTATTTCTCAGCTTCTCCTGAACGTATTGCTCCCAGCTTTCCCTCTTAGCCAGCCTCCAATACTCCAATAGTAGTGCGTTAGACTATGCGGCCACCGAAACGGGTATACATTTTTACTTATATTTGTGTTTGAAAATGACTACTTAATAAACACTGCCTACGTTACAATTTTTAATTGCTGTAACTTATATACCACCTTAATAGCTCAAGGCTATGTCTATCACTTTCGATTTAATTTTAGCGTTACAAATTGTATTTATTTTTTGTAGAAAAAATTGCTCTGTTTTCTGAAACTTATAAAACATAACTTTAGAACAAAATGTTGTTGAGGACATTTAACGATATATTAATGACTATAATGATTGTATTGATGTTTTACTACCAAAACCCCAAAACCTATACTTTGCGATACACCTGATACTGCACAGCTGACCACAGTTTGAGAACGAATTGCTCAATGACAAAGGTCGCCAACGTCATTGAGTATTGGAGCTACTTAAAAAGGTCAAATTATTTCGCGAGCTACCCAGATTAAAAATTTTCAGTATCGTATAAAACACCCTAAAGATCCCCTCGATGGGTCGTCAATTATAAAAGCCTCAATTAGGCCTATAAATGCTGAAAGCCCCACTGTTGGGCTCCAATTACAGAAATCTACGTAACGACTACTTATAATTTTGATCTCTATCCCTCTGCTAGCTCAGATTACCTTCTCGACGCGATTATCATATGTATAAGGAAATTTTCGTTATACAATAAATATGTGTTGATCGCTGTATATATTAATTTATTGTTAGAATGTACTCTTTTATATGTATTACTATAATAGTTAACAACTTCTGCTGTACAAGCGACCCGTCTCTACGCTCGTCACCGTACATTATAACATGATTAAATATGCGACGCACGTCTTTGTCGCCACCCCGGTCACTACGCGTCCCTTTCTGGTGTAACAGTGAGAGTTCGTTTCTCCCTCGCGTCTTTTTAAAATTATGATGACATTTACGATCGCACCAGAGTGGACTGACAATCTCGACCTATCACATGAGAGTAGTTTGAATTTTGGCTCTCTGGTTGGCTGGACAGTGCAACCGCTCCGTACTAAGGGAACGGCGTATTTCTCTTAGAATGAAAGCTCAGTGCTAGATCAGCTCTTTCCGTTTTGGTTTCATCGTCCAACGCACCCGGTAAGTCCATTTAAAATAAAATAAATGCATTGACTTACAACCTGCCTGAAGAGCTTAAATATTCTAAAACGCAAATGAATAATAAAAATAATATTATAAAATTAAGAGAATTCCCGAATTTAAATATAAAATGCAAATAAAATATTAAAACTGCAGGCTCATCCTTCCTTTTCCAAACAATATAGTGTTTACAAGTTGGGACATTACAATCGCTTATTAGTTATTACTGTACACTTATAATTCTACTGTTTTGGACCCCTCTCATATATTTAAAAAGTCATGGATGAAGGTATTTTTCTTCAATAAACTGTATGTAAAATATTCTTTTAAGACTTCATTCATGGAGAGTCACGCGCTTTTCAGAATTAATCTCAATAGACTACACTATAAAATTGATTTTTTCTTTCAAAAATTAACTCCGTAGTGTTTACCAAAAAAGCAAATGATGCTAGCTCCCTCTACCCAATAGGAAGCTAGCCTTCACAACACTTGTCGCCAGGACTCTTTCTATTAGTTAGTTTTGACACTGGTTACAAGGGGTCCAAGAGGCAAGGGGTAGGTCATATATAAGCAGCTTGTGCGTATGAATACACACAATTCCGGTAACAGAAATCTACAGAACGTTGTAATAAATGAGTGTCGGTAAAATATATAGAGAAAAGCAGTAACATAAATCAGCATAGCACATGGTACTCAGAACGCGGAACGTGTATTATATGTAATTTCACAAAAAAAACTGTATCGTTTAATATCAAATATTCACCACCAAAGGTGCAATGATCTAAATAAATCGTGTGCAAATTCAAGGTTCTTATTTATTTCATAAGTGTAATAAATACAATTAACCTGATAGCAGAACCCTATGCAAGTGCGCAGTAGGACATGCTCCCGTCGACATCATCGTAAAGGACTCATATCAATATAATTAGTCCCCGATCACGGGGCAAACATCACAATATAAAACCGTATCACTTTAATTGGCGCTCGATCATGGGGCAATTATATCACGATAAATGCCGTACCGCTTTAATTAGTGTCCGATCACGGGGCAATTATCAGTGAACTAAAAAAAAACACATCATAATTAACGCCCATCGTGGATGCATAACACTTCAATTGGCGCCCATCGAGCGGCATCATAGTCCAATAAAATCCGTAACGTTACAATTAGCGCCCAATGCGCAACTATAACAGTTTACACTGTACAGAGGCTTTGCCTTCACACCTTTGTTAAATTGGGGGCTGGCTTTGTGATCTGCTTCGTAATTATAATAAAGTTAAACTAAAAATTTATTACTAAAATTTGGTACTAAACGGTACTTTTTAATGCTAGAAAAAATGAGGACTAATTTTTTAAAACATAAAAAAAAAGATTAAGATGGTGCTTAACTTGCAGAGAAGAATGGTATTTACTTTCTACCTCAATTTTTTTTAATTTTTGTGAGAAACTTAAACTCTGCTATTCGACTGCAGTTAACAAGATGTTCATCTTGTGAGGCTATTTCTTTATTTGATTTTCCTAACCTTTGGATGAAAATGATAATTTTCTTTCGAGACTAGAGGTCATACATACATGCCCTTAACTTGAGGCAACACTCTTCAACTATAAGTAACTTTAGAAAGAGAGAAATACATTTTTCGTGTGAACTACTGAAAATGTCACCGCGAGCTACCGGTAGTTCGCGATCGACGGTTTGGTGACCCCTTCTTTAGGACCTTAGAATAATTTACGCGAGTGTTTATTTTGCATTGTTGTATATAGTATTGCGCTACTGACTTAATTTTAAAATAAGAATAAATGAGGGGAATAGAGAGGTTATTCACCAAAACTCACCTATAAGAAAAGGATGTTGAATCATATTTTGGAAAAATTACCTCCAAGATATCCGGTCGGGATCAAACGAAACCTTTTCTTTTTGATCAGTGAAATAGGTTAATGCCTTAATTATATGTGCTATTTTATATATCCTTGACCGCCTTCGTGGTTTTGTGGTCATAGTTCCTGGCTACAGATCTAGAGGTCCCGGGATCGAATTCCGGTGCTTCCAGATGTTCTGTGAAGCAGTGGATCTGGAACGGGGACAAATCAACCTCCTGAAGACCAATTAAGAACTACTTGTATGAAAAAGTAGCGGCTTCTGGCTAGAAAACTGAGTTTAACGGCTGAAGGGTTCGTTGTGCTAATCACATGATACCCTATATCTGCAAATGTCGACACTATCTTCGCCAACAGATGGCGGCCGCTCTGTTGGTATGGCTCTATTTCGGACCGATAAAATGGAGTACTTTTTTTTTTAAATATAGCTTCAGTTTCCGTATGCGCTGTGATAACGATTGGTGTAAATAATAGCTTTATTGACCTGCCTCTTTTTATTCTTAACCGATAATATTCCGATTTTAAAACTTGACTGACCCGCCTTGCTGGCTGCATGGTATAACGTGCTAGGAATGCCAGGCCTCCACCGTGGTTCGGATTCCACGTTAAACTGTAGGTCCTTCATTTAATCTCACAATCACCTTACCATTACACATTAGCGTAAGTGCGTATAACCCGAACGGGTAGTAAGACGCGGTGCTAATAATAATAATAATAATATTATTATAGCGTGCTACTATAGCAGTAGACTAGACTGCCGATGATGGAGATATCAAGGTTCTAATCTCGGTTGGGTGATTTAAAAAAAAGTTTTCCACACTTCCTCCAAGCATATGTGCGTACACTTCCTTTAAATATAACCGTCCTAATCTCTAAAACGTTACGCGTAATTAGTGCAAAAACGTATAACCCGAACGTGTAGTAAGACACGGCGCTAAAAAAATAATTAAAAAACTGGACTGTCGAACTTGCCAATTTTCTCAGTGTCAATAAAGCTCGGAGACTAATGGGTCACGTGATCAAACTGCTTTGACAAATATGCGGAGGAAACACGAACTACACTCAAATATTCATAGTAAGAAACTTATCTAATAGAAAATTACTAGATCTAAATACTGATTTTTGTAACAAGTCTGTTATTAAAGGTAAAATGCCACGATATAGTCAGATTCTGTTAAGGAAAAATACATCTTAGTACGAACTTTCTAGTTTCTAACACAATCAGTGTATTTTAACGTATTCATACGTCAAATCATGTTATCTACCGCTTTCACTTTTGATAGATATTATCAACACCTTTAGAAAAACACAAATGATATATAGTAAAATGTTGCCATTCTTTACCGAAAAAAAAAGTTGATACTGTCTAAAAGTTTCGTCCAACAAAAAATTCTAAGTATACATTTTTACAGGAAATCTTCTAGTTTTTAAATATAAACATAAAGAAACAATTCAATTTATTTACAGGCCTAAAACTTTATATCTCGTCGATTATCTTAATATAGGCTACAAACACACTCATAAAAAATAGAACCTATGGTTGGCATAAATTATATATCTCAAAATTAGTTCTTAAAGTGTACTTTTCATATTATGCCGCTGTGGTTGACGTAGTTGAGGATATTATTATTACTATTATTAACACCGCGTCTTACTACCCATTTGGGTTTGCGTACTTACGATAATGTGTAACGGTAGGGTGATTGGGAGATGAAATGGAGAATCTACAGTTTAACGTGGAATCCGAACCACGGTGGAGGCCTGGCATTCCACACATTCACAAGTTGTGATTAATACACATCTTGTCAGAGGTGAAGGAAGGGTTTGGCAATCAGATAAATCTGTGCCGGGACCGAGGATCGAGCCCCGGACCTCCAGCACAAAAGTCCGACACCTTACCCCTAGACCGCCAGGTCACTTGAAGATATTCAAGAGCAAGGCTAGAAATTTAATTCTAACCAAATTGTTTAATTATATGTTTAACTAAGATTGATCAAATACTGAGTCAAAGGCTTTCAGGATTAATTGATTAGACTAGTAAAATAGCATTGACGCCGAGGAAACTGAAACTGAAACTGAAACGGAAAACACACCTTCAAAGTATCAGGTCTTTATTTTTTTTATCACCTAGACTTATTACCGGTTCGGATTTATAGGCATGCGTATTAAATCACACTAGTGAGTTAGGGATGAAGAAGACTGAATTTAGAGGAAGTGCATCCGCAATTTCGTGAAGCAAGATTGGAAAATTATTTTGGGAAAATCACCCTTATCACGCCCGATCTGGATTCCAACTCCGATCTCCCTATCATCACCGATCCAGTCTGCTGCGAGAGTGACGCCTTAGACCATTCTGCCACCGGTCACTATTGAATTCCGTCCACCCGTATCGGTGGACAAAATGCCAGGGTCATTTAGTCTGGGTTTGTATCCCGGTTGGGTGTACTGAAGTTGTTTTTCACATGTTTCCCCATTTTCTTTGCATGCAAATGTGTGCACATTTCCTTTAAATTCAACCTTCCTAGCTCTTACCTCACTATCGTAATAAAATGTGTAAAACCCGTAACAGTATTATGACGTGCTGGGAAAAAAAAATTGTCAGAATAAAACTTATAAAAAAATACATTTCTGCACGTGACAATACACATCGCGATGAGGTAGCAAAAGCAGGCAACAGGAACGAAAATAAACTCGAGAAAACGTTCGTCTTTTCGCTTTCTCCCCCCCCCCTCCCATCCCTCTTTATATATGCAGTATTTATGTTTTATTTGTGGGAGAGGGTGTGTGGAAGTCGGGGTATGTAATAGATGAGGTGAAATGGTTGAGAAATACACCCTGGAGTGTTTAAAAGTTTGAAAAAGTCGTATTTTTTTGGTTGGTGACGGCGAGAGGCATGAACAGCAAAGTCAAAAATTATGAGTGTGTGACTCACTCATGGTGGATATACTAACATTAGTATTAGGCTAAATTTCTTTACATCCATCACTGTTTCCAACCTGTGACCTGGGTCAGTTTTTTTATTCAAGCCATATATTTTCCACTACCGGCTTGTCAGTCCCCGGACGTTAATTTATCAATGTGAAAGGGTAAACCCACATTTCACCCATGTTAAATTTTCGGCCATGCCGGTAATCGAACAAGGGACTCTTATCTCAGTAGTCAGACACGCTACCGTCTGAGATTAAGGTATCGGATCGATTAGGCTAATGTTTACAATAATAATTATTAGTGTGTCGTGTATACTCGACTTTAAATACAATATCTCGAGACTTGGTGCAGTCGAATTTTTTGACAAATAGAAAAGCTACTAGATATGCTTTCAAGTATTCATACGTCAGGTCGTGTTATATGGATACTGCAGCTGTTACTTTTAATAGATATTACCAATAGGCCTGCCTGATAATGCTGGGCAAAACATTTGTTTGTATTTTATATAAAAAGTTTTCCCAATTAAAATTAGACTGTACGTTTGTTATGAACATCCTAGATACTAAAAAAATATATTATCTTAAACTACGAACTATTTCAAGGTTACAATGTGAATATGATTCAATGGTCACTAACAGCATTTAAATTATAAATAAGAAAGTATAAAGAGAATATATACGATATTTACCTCTTTTATGCAAATAATCCGTTTCAAACAGCACCAACTTGAGGGTGAAGAAGAGAATATATACGATATTTACCCCTTTTATGCAAATAATCCGTTTCAAACAGCATCAGCTTAATATTCGACGACTGTGCTCCCCTAGTGATGTAGGGCCTATATGTTTTCCCATTTTTTCAAACTATTATTACTTATTTCCTATATTTAATGTTTTATACCAGCCTGATAAGCAACATATTTTGGATAAAATAAACATACCAAAGAGATTTTAATTTTATATGCTCCTTGTCTTGGAATATACGTTTTTTTAATGATAAAAATTATAATATTTAAAAAAAATTGTTAGGTGTCTTTTGAGTAAGCAAGTAATAGTCTTAATATGATTTATTTAAAAAAATTTAATAGATGGGATATGGTACCGGCTTCGGTGGCCGCATGGTCTAAGGCGCAACTCTAGCAATATCTACTTGACTGCCTAAGACAGGGAGATCGGGGTTAGATACCGGTTGGGTGTGTGGTTTATCCTAAATTATTTTCCACTCTCCATCCACCGTAAATGCGGGTACACTTTTCTCTAAATTTAACCTTCCTAATCCCTAACACATTAGTGTAATAGTTCGATTCCTGGTTTGGCCGAAACATTTATCATTGGTGAAATGTTGGTCTATCCCTTTCACGGTGGTGATAAATTAAAGGTTGGGGGGCTGAATGTTGTGTCGGTTCTAGATTTGAATTTGTTTATAAGTCATGTGGTGATATAATCAGTCGGCTCAGAAAGAAAATGATCGTTAAATATCTCAAATAAATTAAAATGATTGTATTTATAAAACTCCTTGCTATCCATATTTCTATCAGGACCAATCATATGTTGGAGTTGGAAAATATAACTTACTTTACAAAAATATCCCTAGACACCCCGGAAATGTTGGAATTTATATATTTAAAAAAAAATCATTGTGCATTGTTTTCTAAACCTTACTTTTGGCTTCTACAATCGCACAAAATTTAAGCCAAATCTCTTGAAAAATATAAACGTGCAAGTATCAACTTCATTTTTTATTTGTATGGTACATTTTGAAATATAATTGAAGTACTAAAAAGTAAAATCTTAAACTTGGAAACATAAATTCTCTATGTCTGAAAGCTAAATATTAAACTCGAGTCAAAAACATAACTGTTTTCGTTATTAATTTCCTTTATTGTTCTTTCCCTTCCCTCGTATCTCGAAACAGTTTATCTTCGTTGTTTCGCTTGCTGAATGAAGCGTTTTGAGAAGACGTTTGAATGAAACAGATCGCTACTATATCAAAGGTTTCTTAAATAATTCTAAGAAGAGTATATTTTGTTCTATTTTGAGCCTTTATTTTTGCAGTGCGGTAGCAATGGTTATTGTATAGCTGACATTTGGTTCTAAGTGCTTTTTGAAACCCTACTCGGGCGGGATAACACCATGGAATAGATTTTTTTTTTTTTAAAGCTTAAGGAATCTTTGACCAGGAGAGAATTATATAACACCCAATATCATATCTAAGGACACTGCAGGTCTTACGGAAAAGAACTATAACTTTGCTCTCTTTCTCTTTACTGTTGGCAAGTCTCTTTTTCAGTTTTGTCGTAAGGTGGTGTGCTGGGCTAAATAAGTACAGTAACCACATGGATTCTTTGGTGCTGACTGACAGCTAAAAGCCTTTAAAAGTTACCAGACCGAATTATGTATCCCTACGCCGAACCATATGATGTGCAAAAACATGTGTTTAGCAGCTGTCACTTCTGATGGTCAAAATTTAGGTATATACCTAAATGTTGACTGTCAGCTGTGAGCTGTCATTCAGCACCAAAGAAGCCATGGGGCTACTGTAGCTACTAGGAACTTCGACAAACCAGCGTTGCGAAATTTTGTCTTTTGTTTAAGGGAAGATTGACCACGTGAGAACAATAAAATGGCAACGCTGTTTCCTATTATTGGTTATGCAGTTCCCTCAGCGATGATAACGTGTACATTATTCATTAGTTTGGCCTAGTGTGTGTGT
Organism: Timema poppense; assembly: GCA_902141375.1. Classification (NCBI taxonomy): domain Eukaryota; kingdom Metazoa; phylum Arthropoda; class Insecta; order Phasmatodea; family Timematidae; genus Timema; species Timema poppense. Next base: position 67,172 of record CABFOV010003002.1, read on the forward strand.
ATGGTGGTGGTGGTGGTGGTGGTGGTGGTGGTGGTACTTTGCAGCTACGGTTGCACAGAACGTTGCCCAGGGTACACCTATGGAGGTTGCCTACACGTCTTACCAGCAATGAGATGATGTGATGATAGTGAATATGAAGGTGTTGAGCCAGTCATGATATTAAACCTAATTTACCTAACTCTAAATACTGTTGGAATAATTCCCCTTTCAGGAAAAATACCCATGGTACCANGCAGCTACGGTTGCACAGAACGTTGCCCAGGGTACACCTATGGAGGTTGCCTACACGTCTTACCAGCAATGAGATGATGTGATGATAGTGAATATGAAGGTGTTGAGCCAGTCATGATATTAAACCTAATTTACCTAACTCTAAATACTGTTGGAATAATTCCCCTTTCAGGAAAAATACCCATGGTACCAGCCGGGAATCGAACCCGGGACCCCTAGGTTCGTAGCCAGGTTCACTGACCACTACGCCACGGGGTTTGTCATGGTACTTTCCCAAGTTCCATTGATGGTGTATTGGTTTTTGTAATCTAGCATATTGCTATTTACATGTATAATTTTCAGAATTATTATTTTTGCTATTTCAAGTTTATTTAGAACCTCTCTCTTGAATCTAAACTACATTTTGAAATACAGGGCCTATATCTAAATATTTGTATAGTATTTCGTTAATTCTGTTCAAACTTTTAATTTTGAGTCCGACACCCTAGCTCAGTCATAGCTTGTCTTTCTACTGAAGAGCTAAGGATCCCGGATTTGATTCCTGGCACGGCCGAAAAATTCATCATTGGTGAAATTTGGCTTCCCCTTTCACATTGATGGTTTAAAAGCTGGGGGGCTTTATGTTGTGTCTGCTCTATATTTAAATTAATCTACAGGATGTTTCGCTCACTATGAGTGCTTCTCACACACTAATTACATCCAGTAGTTTGAAAGCTATAAGGGGAACTCAGGGGCCGAGTGTGAGTGAAACACCCTGTATATAAGTGTGTGGATATAATCAGACGGTTCAGAAAGTATACATTAAACACCTCAAATAAATTAAATTCTAATTTTTAAAATTATTGTCATCTTTTACATAATTTTTACTATACTTGAGAATATTTTAGGTAATTTTCAATGGCTATTTTTTATATTATGATACTCCAAATAAAAGCATGTTTACGTTTATTAGTGAAACTAAAAGCAAGTGCCCTCATGATCTAAACTCTAAGGCAACGGCTATAAAACCTTTTGCGCTCGGGCCCCACTTTATTGTGTGTTTTATTTAGCACCATGTCATAGGCCTACTATCCGTTCTGGCTATACGCTTATGTACTAATTACGCTAATGGTTTTAGGGATTGGGAAGGTTATATTTAGAGTAAGTGTACCCGCATTTGCGTGAAATGATAGTGAAAAACCATTTTGTAAAAACCCCCCTCATTACACCGGACCGAGATTCGAACCTTGATCTCCCCGTCATCGGGGAGGATTTGTTGTGCTGACCAAATGACACCGTCTATCCGCAAAAGTCTTCGCCAACGAACGGCAGCCGGTTGATCGGAATGGTTCGATTGCTGGCTGACGCCATGGAGTTTATTTATTATGTGTGTGTTCAAAATTCGATTAACTAGTTCAAAGCTATGAACGAAACACACGCTCGCAAATACATACTCGTTATTCCTTCCATTACATATGAAATACGCTAAAGCACTATGCCACTACTGTAGCTCCAAATATGTCTTGTTTGCATTAGAATGTAAACCAATGGTAAACTGACGTTTACATTTGAAATTCTAACCCGAATCATTCAAAGCTGGAAGAGGAAGGTTCTTTTTACCACTATTTTAAATATCTTTGTACTAAAATTGACTTGTTATTCTGTTCAATCCACTCACACACTTCTATTTGAATGGAGTAATTTATTTCCTGCATGTGACCGGTGTCTATACTTCAACCGGAAGTAGGCAGTAAAGCCACCGAATTCACGGTCATGTTGAGGTAGGTCCTGTCTTTTAAGACTTGACCTTCACATACAACTGTTACAACACAATATTTATCTAGCCTCCGTCTCTTCTATAGTCTGTCCACGGTAACTTTAGCCATTTCTAACAGAAATATTACCCGGCCAGTAAGTTGTTGACATCTCTCCTGCGTTTAAGGAATATAAAACTCAGAATATACAAATCAATAAATTTACTGGTTGCTATCCATGCGTGTGAAACGTGGTCTCTTAACTTACATGTATTTAGGGTGTTCGAAAACAGGGGGCTTAGAAAGATATTTGGTTCAAAAAGGGATGAGGCAACTTTTGAGTAGAGGAGGTTACATTATGATGAGTTACATACCCTGTACTCATCACATGACATTGTTAGGGTAATCAAGTCTCTATTGCCTGGCAACCTCAATGGGAAGAGACCATTAGGAAGACCTAGACGCAGGTGGGAGGATAACATTAGAATGGACCTGAAAGAGATAAGGAAAATGAGGGTGACTGGATAGAACTAGCTCAAGATAGGGAAAAGGTGTGATGAGGAGGACTGGATAAAACTAGCCCACGATAGGGATGGATGGCGTCCTTTTGTAAGTGTAGCAACGGACTTTCGAGTTACAAATGTCATAGAGTAAGCAAGTTTCATATTACTTCTGCTTAGAAAATTAAGTTGTGCCAATTTGGAAAGTGATGTAAAGTAACTTCGCTTGCCAAAATGACAGCGCAGATTTGCGAGGAAGATGATCACTAAACTGTTATATATTTCCATTTAAATTTCAGAAAAAGACAAAGCGTGAATCATCTCATCCCGATGAGTGTTTTAAGATGAAGTAATGATTTATTAAGTTGTTTTGGACTCCACGGCTACCATAAGGTAACATCATTATAAACATTGTTTTGAAAACAATCGTCATTTAAGAACTACATAATTTGTAATCAAAGTATAATTTACAAAAATGTCGTCACTCAAGTTGGCTCTCGCGTTTTTGTTTTCTGTTTTTTTAGATACACAATTCAAGAAAACGGGCGAAGAAGGATTTATTTAGAGGACATTTACTAAGTTTGTATGGTTAAATGATCTAAAATCACAGTGCAGGGGTAAAAAAGTTCAGCTGGTTGCAATCAACTTATCTCTCCGGCCCATTTAATTAATAATAATTTTCATACAAAGGGGGTAAGTGTACGCGAAATCAGCCCAAAGCTTCCACATTAAATCAACCAAAAATCCTCCACACCTGTATGATGAGTCAACCTTCAATTTTGTTAAGAAATGGCAACACGGGAAAAACTCAGGCAGGGGTTCTAACCGCACAACCACACTACCAGGTTTCATTTAACTATATCAGTCTTGGAACACGCAATCTCGAACTGGTATGACATCCTTTACAATAATTTCCACAAGTTGTTTGAGTTCAGTCGGTAATTAAGACTATCTCAAGGTCACCGATGAGGTTATAGTCATACTTTCGGCCGAGAGAGTAGCTGAGGGATGTTCTATATCGTATCGTTTTGTGATAAATCTAAGTGAGGTCTGCCACCCTGACATGTTCTCGAGGTGAATGAACCTTTCCTGGCAGATACACTAATATTTGTTCACATGCTTAACTACGTTATATCCTTTGTTTGATATAATTTTACATGGTCTGATGTGCGAGTATATTTAATTTTATTTTTAGAAATCTAAACGATGTCACCTTCGTAACAGTATAAACACCGTATAGACCTAATACTAAATCAATATCAAATTGTCTATGTGTAAGAGTTTAGTTTTTGTCTGGTTCGAATGTATAACTGTTCTATATTTGTCAAATTTTCATAGGAAGATTATTATTATTATCACCGTGTCTTACTACCCGTTCGGGTTATACGCACTTACGCTAATGTGTAATAGTAGGGTGATTTTGAGATGAAATGGAGAACCTACAGTTTAAAGTGGAATCCGAACCACGGTGGGGGCCTGGCATACCACACCTTCACAAGTTGTGATTAATACACGTCTTGTCAGAGGTGAAGGAAGGGTTTGGCAATCAGATAAATTTGTGCCGGGACCGAGGATTGAACGCCCGGACCCCTAGCACAAAAGTATTGACACCTTACACCTAGACCGCCAGGTCAAAGTTAATTTTAAAGTTATTCGTCGTTATGTATTTAATAACAAACCGAGGTGGCTGGCTGACCCGTGGGCTGAATATGTTCCGTCACAGGTATTGGACGTGTTCGCGTTGTCTGAAATATTGTACAAGTGAACCGGTCCAGTACGTCTTGTCTTGTCTTGTCAAGTATTCACTCTAGTTAATTAGTTTCCTCAACCTTTTCATACGACTTGGACAAATCTAAGGGCTGCCCCTGGGTTCAATTGGTTAATTAGTTTGCAGCGAGTTCCGGTCGTTGAAAAACTTTTCATATCAACGGTTCTCTCGATATAAGATTCAAGTTTCCGAAAATGCAAGAAAAAAATATTAGATCCTCATTTTGGTTCCGCAAGGCCTTGTTTCATACCAGAATTCTACTGTATGGTTCGGGAAGGCCCTGTTTCATACCAGAATTCTACTGTATGGTTCAGGAAGGCCTTGTTTCATACCAGAATTCTACTGTATGGTTCGAGAAGGCCCTGTTTCTTGCCAGAATTCTACTGTATGGTTTAGGAAGGCCCTGTTTCGTGCCAGTATTCTACTGTATAGCTCAGGAAGGCCTTGTTTCGTACCAGAATTCTAATGTATAGCTCAGGAAGGCCTTGTTTCGTACCAGAATTCTACTGTATAGCTCAGGAAGACCTTGTTTCGTACCAGAATTCTACTGTATAGCTCAATAAGGCCTTGTTTCGTACCAAAATTCTACTGTATAGCTCAGGAATGCCTTGTTTCGTACCAGACTTCTACTGTATAGCTCAAGAAGGCCTTGTTTCGCACCAGAATTCTACTGTATAGCTCAGGAAGGCTTTGTTTCGTACTAGAATTCTACTGTATAAGTCAGGAAGGCCGTGTTTTGTACCAGAATTCTACTGTATGGGTCAGGAAGGCCTTGTTTCGTACCATAATTCTACTGTATAGCTCAGGAAGGCCTTGTTTCAGTACCAGAATTCTACTGTATAGGTCAGGAAGGTCTTTATTTCGTATCAGAATTCTACTATTTATTTCAGGAAGTTTGGTGGTTCCCCGTTGCCTTACACACTGAATTTATATGAGCGAGTGCGAAAGAGCCTACCAATTTTGCTAGAAAAGGTATTTTCACTCACCTTCCAGGGTTCCTTTGCATTCCACAATCGACATGAGACCGATGGCTTTACTTCCCCTCCGAAGGAAGTTGTGCTATGGATTTTTTTTTTCTATCGCTCAAGAAAAATCCGTCGACCTCGGCTTGGTTTAAACCCACGATCATCGGTTCCCGAGGTGAGCACTTTACCCCAAGACCACCGAAGTCGACTAGAACATAGGTAATAATTATATGTACCGGTACATATTGTTCAACCTGATCTCGAATAATAATTTGCTCATTATTGCATGTTTCAATGTGAAGGCTCATTGGCTCGCTATCAGCGCATGACATTCGTTGGCGAAGCGATTGCGAAAATCGATTTAATTTTATCATAAATATATATTTGTTGATTCAGTAAATATAACCACCACGAGTTTAACTAAACAGTCCCCTTGGCTCAGTGACCAGAATGATCAACCACAAGGTCAGGAAGGCCGCGATTCGATTATGGGGGGCGGGGGGGTGAGCTGATGAAGCTATTTATTATTTATATACGAGTTCGTCCTGCTCTCAAAGTAGTTAATGTTTAAAGGGTTGGGTTTGCAGACATAAGCGTATTTTTCTAGGATAAGTTAATAACACAAAGATGGTTGCACAGTGGTTGTTATTTGTGCCAGGTGACCTGGCGGTCTAGGGGTAGAGTGTCAGACTTCTATGCTGGCGGCCGGGGTTCAATCCTCGGTCCCGGCAAAGATTTATCTGATTACCAAACCCTTCCTTCA
>CABFOV010003003.1:0-10815 GCA_902141375.1 Timema poppense
AATCAGATAAATCTGTGCCGGGACCGAGGATTGAACCCCGGCCCCCAGCACAGAAGTCTGACACCTTACCCCTAGACCGCCAAGTCACCCACATCAGATAATAGATTCCGAAGATATTGCTGGACATACTAGGTGTACATTTCTAAGAAGGACTCATAATTATGTCATTTTTTATTTCCAATACTAACAAGGATGTATTTCCCCTAAAAACAACCATCCCCCTCCTTAGCCCCTCGGATAAATGCGTTATTAAATATGATGTTGAGCGTACCAATGAAGATATAAACCGTCACAACGAACACCATTTTCTCGTTTTAATATCACAACAAACTATTAGTGCGTGATGAAACTTTTAAAGGGAAGGGTTTTTTTCTACTCATTCCCTTTTACTTGGAAAAGGATGTCGTGTAGTTAGCGTGCACGGGTTACGAAAAACTAAAACAATCGAGCACACATGAGGTAGACATGTCACGTTTACACAATCGATTCCGAACGAATAGATTTCTCGTCAACTAAAGATTGAAATCAGCTCGACAACGTTTCAATGGAGGTAATAATAAAAGTGTTAAATTTTATGTATAGTTTTCTTCAGGGTGTAAAAATTTCAAATTTTCAAATTTTGTTTTGAGTTGTATATTAAAATACTTTCCTACGTTTATATTATTTGTACATTAAGTTTTTTTTTTCAAATCTATGTTATTTAACGCGCACTTTCTAAACGAAGGGTTTATCTCAGCATTCCTGACGTTAATTCATTACTATTATATTTAATCAACACAAGACTTTGAATCAGCGTAGGTGAGTTGCGACCTAATCTTTAAATCATGTACGATTTGCGGCCCACTCACTTTAGATAGAGGTATTAGCTTCATCCACCTAATTAACAGTGTGGTTTCTATCATGCTGTCTTAAATCTCAGCTAGAAACTATCATCGTCTCATGTCGACATCCCTCGTGATATATACAAACTTCTTCAATTCTTGTCGTTCAATGGTTTTGGCAAAGATTTGAAGGTTTGTTAGGTTAGGTTAGGTTAGGTTAGGTCAACAGCCCGGACAGCAATTCATACGTGGCTCTAAAAATGTGGGGCCGCAATTCAACTGTCTCTTAAGAGGTAAGCAACTCCTGTGGCCACCATTCACCTACAGCCCTTGGAAGAACGACTTACTTTAAGAGACGATCTGAAAGAAAGATTTAGAGGGAAATTACAGTAGGTAGAAGGCTATTTTTGAACTATAGAACGTATATAAATGCGATTTTCTGCATTTTTAGTTTGGCAACAGTGATATTGGTATCAGTTTTGTTCATATTAAAACTATTTTTTTTTACTTTTTGGTGTATCTTTTAAAATACGGTAAAACTGTTTACGGGTTTCAATTCTACTTTAAAAAAAAAGTAGAATATACAGAAAAGCTCATCACGAAAATAAGGTTGGTTCGATCTGAATTACCTACTTATGCTAGGTAATACCCGGGGGGTGAGACGGGCTCTTAGGTATCTATTACATTCTTAGGTTTGATACATTCTAATGCGCTGCAAGAAGTATATTCCAAGGATTTATATTGTTTAATTAACACTGCAGTGTTCTGAGCACCCTGTGATGGCGGCAGATTGCAATACGCACATGTAGCACAAGTTACGTATATTTCAGGCGACTTTCAGACATCTACAACTTTCGCTTTAATTGTGTGTTTAGGATTGAGTAAAACATCGTGTGTTGGTTGCGCTAAGTTACACATCGCACAATGTCCACTGTGATAGTAAAGTTGCGGTTCGAATCCAAGCTGAGGTAGTTTTTCCACATGCAATTTTTAACTGTACTTTTCACTTCAGTGCAATACAATAATGTGCATGTCAATACAATTATATAACGCTCAGTATTTAAATATGACAATTTAGTTTCATTTTAGATAGCATATAGTTAAAAAATAATAATATTTTATGAATAATTATTATAAAAATGTAAGCTAATGTAACAAATATCTCTAAGTTAAATATTTAAACGATGTGTTTAATATTTTGCTATATTACTTGTGGTGTTTTTATTTATAGATTTTAATATCATTTGCCATAAAATATTGACAAAAAAAGGTTATATTAATTATTGTTATTGATGTACAAAAAGGTATGTTAAATATTTCCGGAATATAATGTTTAGCTGATCAACGTCCATTCTCAAATGTATTTAGTCATAGGTGGTGACCGGTAATGCTAATAAGGGCCATCTCTCCAGACTTGAAAACCGGAGAGTAGAGATTATATCAGACATTTAAATATTGTGACCCTAGTGACCTTCAACTCAAACGACCTTGAAATGCGCAAAATGCAAGGATACATCTAGAAACAGGAACGTCTCATTTTGATCACTCATATAAAACGACCATTGAAAATATTACGACTGTAGTGACTTTGTTGGAATGTCAGTAAAAAATCTTTATGGCGTGTCGTGACGTAAAACATGGCTGATGTTTTGTTTATAAATACCTAATAGCTACCTTTTTCTTTATTTCTCTCACATTGTTTATATAATGATATCAGCTCCTGTGACAAATCAAAAGGAATTTACTTTGATGGGTATATCCTTATGAATTGAATTTCTAAAACATTCTAAGATTCCAACTTTCAATAATGACATGTTTGTGCTTGACGACATAAGTGATTCCCTCAACTTGTGTATTATGTATCAATTATCATAATGTATTAAACTAATATTATATATTAACTTACACTTCACATGTAGATTGGAAGCTTTGTGGGGGGATAATTCCAAGTACATTTTTATGAACAGTAATCTGTACAACTGTATTTATTAGCTAGACATAATATATAACTAATGTAATCTCGATTTACGTCGTATTTAATTGATACTCAGATATGTATAACATTCAAATAATTTATAGTTTATATTTAAAAAGTCTCAAAAATTTATTGGACAGTTACTTTGAGGAATAATACTTCAATTTGAAAAATAAATTTGACGTTTCAATTAGAACCACAAATAAAAGAATAAAAATATTAAATTTAAATAATTTTATTTACTATAGGTTCAAAAATGTGTGATTAGAGATTTTTGTAGAAGAAATACTATCTTGTATTTCATATATACAACCTAAGTTTATGTTTACACCAATCCTTCCTTCACCTCTGACAAGGCATCTTGGGAATGTGAGGAATGCCAGGCCTCCACCGTGGTTCGGATTCCACGTTAAACTGTAGGTCCTCCATTTCATCTCACAATCACCCTACCATTACACATTAGCGTAAGTGCGTATAACCCGAACGGGTAGTAAGACGCGGTGCTAATAATNGTACAACCCGAACGGGTAGTAAGACGCGGTGCTAATAATAATAATAATTATTATTATTTATGTTTATAAATAGGGGAAGGGCAGATAACTATATTTTAATAGGTAACACAAACAAAATGTTTGACATTAAAAAAACAACTTGATTTCTTTGTTACCACGTTTATTGGTGTGCTGAAAACATTAAATATGAATGGTCTTTATTTATTATGGTCATTCTTATCGCTGAGTACCCGAGCTCGTTTTAATGCCGCATTCCTTTGTGGAGTACGTCATAACATCACGTTATGTTAGATGAGGAATGAAGATTTCGGATTTATATTTGAAATATCGCAGTTTTAATGCGACTATATGCTCAAATATTCAGATTTATTCGCTTTGTTGGCATTGAAATAAAAAATAAAGGTTAAAACTACACCGTAAAACTTTGACATTGAAATATATAGTGAACAACATATTACAACAAAAACATAAAATAATAAGCGCCAAATGTTTCATGACCAATACGATTATATTATGAATTTATATTAAATACTATTACAACCTTTCTACGTTTTTAGAGACAAAAATGTTGCAAAAATCAAATATATATATGGACATGTAAAAAAACCATTTCAAAAATAATTTTATTTCCAATAAGTCATGACATTATTATATATGCTATCACTTAATGTATTTAGTAAAAATAGAATCATAGCTAACATATTAAATAAGTACATTTTATTTGTATACTTTTTTACTAGATCGTCAAAGTTAACAAAGGATTTATTTTTTATGTGTGAAATAATAAATAAAGAAGCATTTTATAGAATAATAATAATATTTAGCACCACGTCTTACTACCCGTTCGGGTTATACGCACTTTCACTAATGTGTAATGGGTAGGGTGATTGTGAGATGAAATGGAGGACCTACAGTTTAACGTGGAATCCGAACCACGGTGGAGACCATGGCATTCCCCACATTCACAAGATGTATTGTCAGAGGTGAAAGAAGGGTTTGGTAGTCAGATAAATTTGTGCCAGGACCGAGGATTGAACCCCGGCCGCCAGCACAGAAATCTGACACCTTACCCCCAGACCGCCAGGTCTCCCGTATACTATCATAGTATAAATCTACTAAAACTATCCCTATTTAATAACCTGCAGTAGGATTTTTATTTGAAAATGTAGTTTTAGGAAAAAGATAAAAATAATTAAATATATTAAATAGGTGTGCTTTTTTTTGTTTTTGACAATTATCTTAACTTTACTAGTATATCTTTAACTAGAGTATTGAATACATATTTCTTAATACGAAGTGGTTACTTTAGTCAACTATAGAAAGTGCGCATATGACATAAGTTATAAGTAGATGTCAACAATCCTAATTTCAACACATTCTGTGTGCTCTTACTCAACGCGTCGGCTAGCGTGGTACACTTCGTTACAATTAAAGTAGAGAATCGTATATGTGGGTGGGTGGTCTAAGGTTTTAAGCCCACATTTAATTTAGTTGAAGTAAACAAGGAGGTCATGGTTCTAATCCCAGGCATGCGCATTGGAATGTGTGATTTTTCCCATCCTCTCTCTACTCTGATTTGGTGTATTTCTTTAAATCGGCGTGAAAGTTACTGCGAGACAAAGCTATGCCTGCTACTAATGTTAGTTTTAAAATAGAAAATGATATTATTATTATTATTATTATTACATCTTACTACCCGTTCAGGTTATACGCACTTACGCTAATGTGTAATGGTAGGGTGATTGTGAGATGAAATGGAGGACCTACAGTTTAACGTGGAATCCGAACCACGGTGGAGGCCTGGCATTCCCCACATTCACAAGATGTCTTGTCAGAGGTGAAGGAAGGGTTTGGTAATCAGATAAATCTGTGCCGGGACCGAGGATTGAACTCCGACATCCAGAATTACCTTACCCCTAGACCACCAGGTCACCAAAATGATGTTATTTTTGAAACTAGTATATTCTAGTTCCAAAACAAAGTTTGTGTTCAACATTAAGCAATATTTTTATCATTAATATATATATATTAATAAAATTAAGAGTTTGTGTATTTGCCTGTCTGTCTTTTGTGAGCGTTACGCTATATCTATTGCAAGCTGAGATCTGAAATTTAAAAATTATAAGCCCCTTTTGCATGAACATGACGTGTACTTTTAAGTTAATATTTTTAAACTGGAATTGTTTTTATAGAATTTTCTGAAAACCGAGTCGGAAGAAATAAAATGAGTTCTTCCTGTATGTCTTAAGCAAATAAAAGTTATACATCTCAAGCAAAATCAATATGGTCATTTTCATAATAATTCGAATTTTCAGAAATAACTCATAATCAAACGACCCTTTATTATTTTTTTTAAAAGTAGATTATTGGAAATGATTTTATAAATTTTGAACAGTTCCAAAAATATATATATTTTTTTCAAAATTTTTAATAGAGGACTATTTTACATGAAAATAAATAATTTATCTTTATTTTTCCAAAATAAATTAATTTAATGGTAGCTTACTTTCGGCATATCATAGAAAATATGATTTTTATTTAAATTTACCTTAAAGATTTGATCCAAAATTAGCATCTGGGAATATTTTTCAAGATAGATAAGAAAACGTTTATATTTTTACAAATTATTAATAATTTTAAGGTAGTTTACAAAAACCCTATTTATTAAAATTTGAAATTTGCCAAAAATATTTGACCAATTTGGTTTAAATCCTTGACTTAGAGTTTTTATTGTGTTGTTTATTGTGATGTGTTTGTTGTCACGAGTAAAACTTACTTAGGGATAATTTACTGATAACATATTTTTTAATATTTTCTTTCAAGGTTTATTTAACACACAATACGAGAAAGCTAAGGTGATTGTGTTGTACCATTTATTTTTTAATATATTTGGTTAACAGTTTTTTAAACTTTAGATAAGCAAGTAAAATATATTTAAATTAGTACTTCAGCTCTTTATTCTACGTACACATTAACCAGATTTTTTGAAATGCCTCTATAATATTAATAATAATGAATATCTCTAAACTTGAAATTAATATATAAATTGAAATAGTCTGTGATTTGTATTACATGTTATTGTATTTATTAGTTAATAATAATATACACACTCTCTCTTTCTCTCTCTCATAGTCCAAGTTAGTTTCAAGCAATATTTTAATATAGGATTAATATTTAGAAAGTGCCTGTTAATTAAGCCAATGAAAATCCTAGATAACACCAGCGATACCATGAAAAGTTACATTCCTATGTTTAGATTTCCTGCAAGCGTGTGAACTAGGTTTACCAAAGAGTACCGGTGGTCATTAGATCATTTTGGGTGTGGTTTGAAAAAGAGATTACCTGGGCTATAAATGATATGATAAAAAAATAAAAAAATCTGGAATAAAGATCATATATACGGAACTTAGTAGGCAACATTTTTTTCTCTCTTAAAATTCTACCATAGTATTTTCATTTTCAACATTCTATTTATCACGGTCTGAACGGAATTCACTGGATTATTAAAATATATATATATAATATATTTTAGCACCGCGTCTTACTACCCGTTCGGGCTATACGCTTTAAGTACTAATTACTCTAATGGATTAGGAATTGGGGAGGTTGAATTAGAGGAATTGAACCCGTATTTGCGTGGAGGGAGAGTGGAAAACCATTTAGGAAAAACCACCCCCAGTTCACCACCCCCAGTTCACCCGACCGAGATTCGAACCTCGATCTCCCCGTCCTCAGCAGTCGAGCTCAACACGACGAGCGCGTTAGCCAGCTACGCCACCTTAACCCCTAGACCACCAGGTCACCCTTATTTTTAAAAATCACCTTTATACCATACCTGGGTCCTCACTTTTACGGCGCCCTTTTTCACGCCAACCACTTCCTGTGAGCCACTCTCCCAAAGTTTCAATAGAAGCATGTTGTAATGGATGTATAAAATTGCCATTGACGCGGAGATCCAGGTTCGGTTCTTGGCCGTAAAGATTTGGGGGTGGTTTTATAAATGTGGCTTTCTTATTTCCTCTCCGCGCTAATGCGGATGCATTTTTTCTAAATCGGCTAACAATCATTAATCCCTTAGATTAAATTGTAAACAAATTTGATGTTGGCTGTACCACCAACAAAATGAGCACGGATTACTTCCCGGGTGAAGGGGAGGGTGTTTGTTACAATTAGGGTTCTCAGATTACACCCTTCAACAGAAATATCGTGTTTCGGTGCAGACCGGACAGTTTCTAGTGCATTTACATTTTATTACAGTCATATCATCATCATATGTTAAGATCTTAATGATAATATCCAGCATACTTGACAGCTTTGCGTAACATCACTAGACGTATGAATATGTGAAATGATATCTAGAAACTTCTCTAGCTGTCAGATAAGGTTATTCCAATGAATGTTGGACTGTACATAAAAACCTTATCCGTTGTCCAAAAAGTTACTGAATCTACCTTCCTGTAGACTGTATTTTCCAAACCTACCTTCCTATTGCGATACAACTATAGTTTCCCTCTGCTTTGTGTTTCTGGTTGTACGCATATTTATTATTATTATTATTATTAGCACCGCGTCTTACTACCCGTTCGGGTTATACGCACTTACGCTAATGTGTAATGGTAGGGTGATTGTGAGATGAACTGGAGGACCTACAGTTTAACGTGGAATCCGAACCACGGTGGAGGCCTGGCATTCCCCACATTCACAAGATGTCTTGTCAGAGGTGAAATACACATATATATTAATTACGCCAATGCGGCGGGGCTGAAACCGGTATAAATTAAAGGAAATGCTACCGCATTTTTTTTGGGACGATATGAGTGAGAAACCATTTAGGAAAATCACTCTCAATACACCCAGCCGGTGTTCAAGGCTGGCATTTAGAACACTTGCATATTTGTGTGGGTGCTATGTTTTTTTTAATCTGCATTCAACAAAAAGTAGAATTCCATACCAATTTTTGTAAGACTTTGACTAAAATTCATGTCTAATCTAAAAATGGCCGTCCCCATGGTATAGTTCACCTGTCTTTGAACCTAGGGGTCCCAGGTTGGATTTCCAGCTAATAGCATGGGTAATTTTCCCGAAAGGGGAATTATATCAAAGGTTACCAGCATTTGGTTATATAATTAGGCTTAAGTCAGGTTAATATTTTATACTAGTGCCACACCCTCACACTCACTATCACCATCACCTCATATCACCGGGACATGGAAAGAGCTTTCGTGGAATAGATGTACGATTAGTACTGTCAGACGTCTCTTGTGAAAAGTGACATTAATATTGGCTAATATTCCCACAAACTGCAAACTACAAAATTCATTTTAAAATTAGAATTATCGTGATAATTTTTCTCTTAGCTTGATGTAAAGTGTGGTCCCACCATCTGACAGTTCAATAAGCTATAGACCTACATTAAAGTATTCATACGTCCAGTGGTAAAATTTGCAGTTGTCTCATTTGTCAGATGGTGTAAATTTAGAAAGCTGTTAGATGGAGAGATATTAGGTAAATGATAGCTTTCCCACGTTCATTATGATTTTTTCCCCCCTAAAGGTTGCAGTAATGATGTGTTCTGTTCTAGGTTAAATTATGTGTTAGGTCGTGTGGTGATTATATATATCCCTGTCTTCACGAGAGCGATTCAAACATACCAGCTCCCACGTACGGCTCGATACAGACAGATTCAAGCAAAACGTGAACCCAAATCGCCATGAAATATAATGGTGTTGTAAACTGCACAATTAAAATCCCAGACCAAGATTCCGACGGTGGAAGGTAATGATGTTTCTGGAGAGGCGCCAAGTGGTTGTGACGTCATTGTTAGGGGCGGGGTATAGTGCGGATCACCTTCACACACATGATACAATATGTGTGTGAGCGCGGATACTGTTGATTGCAAACTTTTAGCACACCATAGATCAATGGCGTATGGTGACCTGCCTTTGTGGTTCTTCTTGATGGGTTTGTGTCTGTGCAAGGGGGGGAGGAGGGCGTGAAAGGTAAGGGGGGCAAGGTAGGATACAAAAGTTTTAATTAATTATTAATACTTTTCCCTCCTAATAGTAAATTTTTTTTAAACTCAATTTAGCTCAATTTTATTTTCAAGTATTGATTAATTGTATTTCCATTCGGCTCCATCCGTTTAGAATCGATTTGACTTGATTAAATTTGTGGATTGATTTGTTTTGCAATGATTAGAATTGTTTTTATTTATGTATCAATTCGTTTGTTTCAATCTTAATTTATTTTATTTATGGATCAACTCGTTTTGTATTGATTTGAATTATAGCTTGATTTATTTGTATGGACTAGAATATAATTCAACTACGCCTCAATTAGGTTTGTATTAATTAATTATTAATCAATTTGTTTGGTACCGTCTTGACTTGGTTAGATTTAAAGATCGATCTGTTTTGCATCGATACAATATTGGCTCACTTTTTATCGATTTAATTTAATTTGTGGGTTGATTTGTTTGGTATCGAATTAACTTGATTTTAACCACGAATTAATTAATTTTCTATTGATTAAGGATCGATTTGACGTGATTTGATTAACGGTACAAAAGAAAGTTTACAGCGGGATGCACCGTCAAATCAGACAAGACAAGATTGACACCTTCATTCTTCTGACCAATGTTGACAGTGTGGTGGGAGTAGTGGTATTGACCTGTCGTCCCCGTCTTCCTATTGGCCTGATTTGGTAATGTGACCTTGCTTCCTGCTCTCTGATTGGCTGTTGGTTTTCCCCCTTCACTCTCGTCCTCCTGACCCTCTCCCCCTCCACCCCTCCTCTTCGAAATGTCCTCCCCTCTTACCCCTCCCCTACAACACCCCTCACCACCCAACCCAGGAAATGTTGGCTCTTGATGATTAATTATTAATGATTGTTAATTGATTACTGTTAATTAATTAATTGGTAAGATAGAGGTGTTGGAGTTTTTATTCATTTATTAGGGCGTTGTAGTTTATTTATTGGTGCATGCAGGCATCCGTGGCACAAGCTGTACTTTTGAGAACCTTCTCCACCAAGTGCAGGTTGACTCTGATGGCCAAGCCCTCCCCCCTCATTTCCCTCCTCTGACTGGCGGTCATGGACATGGGAATTATTTCACCCCCTCCCCCAGAGCTGGTCAGTTCATCCCTCGTCCTCGGGGGTAATGAACCAGTCATTAACCTCTACACATCGAGGAGTCGTTGCCTTGAATCGACAGGAATAGATAGTGACACACACACACACACAGTCACATCAGGCCCGCTTGTGAAAGTACCGTTAACCGTCACTCACTCTCGTACACCCCATGAAACCGGACATATTCAGGATGCAACACCAAGTGGCCCGTTAAAATCAAATATCTATCACCACGTCTTACTTCCCGTTCGGTTCTAATATATATTTAATAATATTTAAATTGAAAAAAAAATTAAACGTGATTTACACGACATTTGGTATTTGTAAATATTAGATTTTTCCTGTTAAAATCAAGCTTTATATATATATATATATA
>CABFOV010003003.1:10905-35544 GCA_902141375.1 Timema poppense
TATATATATATATATATATATATATATATTGACGCAAGTAAACTACGCTTGAGTTTATAATAAAATAATATATAATATCTAGCGCCACGTCTTACTACCCGTTCGGTTCTAATATATATATTTAATAATATATACATTTTCAAAAAATAAATTATACGTGAATTACCCGAAATTTATTTGGTATTTGTAAATATTAGATTTTTCCTGTTAAAATCAAGCTTTATATATATATATTGACGCAAGTAAACTACGCTTGAGTTTATAATATAATAATATATAATATATAGCCCTGCGTCTTACTACCAGTTTGGTTCTAATATATATTTAATAATATTTAATTTTTCAAAAAAAAAATTATACGTGAATTACTTGAAATTTATTTAGTATTTGTAAATATTAGATTTTTCCTGTTAAAATCAAGCCTTATATATATTGACGCAAGTAAACTACGCTTGAGTTTATAATATAATAATATATAATATCTAGTACCGCGTCTTACTACCCGTTTGGTTCTAACATATTTTTAATAATATTTAAATTTTCAAAAAAATAAATTATACGTGAATTACCCAAAATATATTTGGTATTTGTAAATATTAGATTTTTCCTCCACGCACATCCACACACGCACACACAAATTCATGCACACACACACACGCACACAAAGCCTCCCAGCGTTCTACATGTCTAATATTTATCACCAAAAAAGAAGTAAGGCTTATTAAATTAGATTTACTTAGGGAATGTATCTCAATTTTCCTGCGCCACCCACTTGCACCACCGTTTGCTAAACCAAACTTATTCATTCTGTGCGCATCCATTTGTGAACCATCAGTTGCTATACATTAAACGCCAAATTGTATCAGCGGATGCCTGAACAGAGCAGACACCTCCATCTAAGTTGGTAGCTAGAAGGAGTCTGATAGATAACGGTATTTACAAAGACCTGATACGGTTTGTGCATACGCAGACCGCCATTACGGTATTTAGGTCATTTACAGGCGGCATGACCATTAAGAAGAGTATAGATAGATGTCAAATCATTACATTCGGTCATTTCAATATGTAATTGACAGCGGTAATCATCAAGATGAGTTTTGACGCGCTAGAAAATTGGATAAATTCAGGTATGTTTTTAAAATTGTTTTTTATATTTTAATGGGTTTCTTTGCTTAATACATTATTGGCGTCGAACGGTGTTCTTTTTTTTTGTTAAATGACGAGCCCACAATGGTTGCCGGGGTTGTACAACCTGTGGATCCCAATATTATATACCAGTTGCTGAACTTTACCGAAAACGTGATTTGCGTGGCGGATAGCGATTGGTCTATGGGTAATTAACAGCCTACAATATATATATTAGAGACTTGTCGGTGTTATTTCCCCGTAAATGCTAATTAATATGTATTTATTTTAATTTCAGACTACTGGGATCCATATGGGCTGAATGAGGGTCAGCCGAGCAGCGTCGCGACGGGCGTGCAGCTATCTGTCCAGCCCGAGGTGACCCCTCCGGTCAGTGGCCGGCACAGCACCGCCGACTTGCTCCGCTCAAACCCCTCAGACCTCACAAAACTCCTTGGCAGCCTCTAGACGGCACCCCTATCGCCTACCTCTCTCTACGGCGGTGGAAATGCGCCCCTCACTGTTTGGAGGGATTTGGACGCAATCGACCGGCTGATATGCAAGTACTGTCTACAAGTAACCATACTATAGCCACTAGTTTGAAAATAGCCTATGTGTGTAACTTTCTCTCTCTTTCGCAAACCACAGTTATATCGTCCCTAGCTCAAAACTTCTTGTCAGCTGCTCATTTCAAGGAGATTGTACTAGTTCATTTAGTGTATAAGAGAATGCGCTTGTTTACAGTTTAGAGCAGGGAAAACTATATTGCTACTTAAACGTTTATTAAAAATCGTACACAATCTAACCCCCACACGTCTTGTTACATGTACGATTTATACGCTTAAAAAACCATACTGAGCCAGTGGGGGAGTCCCTGGTTCAATTCCCTGGCATAAGCCATAATACTGGTTTAGTCTTTAAAATAACTGCCTTGTCAGCTATTTTGTTCATGTTCCATCAAAGTATTTAAAGGGTCCCGGGTTCATTTCCCGTTCAACGACAGAAAATTATAATTGTCGTTTTACAAAGTGCTTGATCAAATATTCAAGCAGCACTTTAGTGTCTACGATAGCGTGTCTGTATAGTAAACTATTGGTCCAGGGTTCATTTCCTGTATAAAGGCAGAAAATTATAATCGCCACTTTAGAAATGTATTAAATTCACGTTTCAATGAGAGTAAACATAAGTCTGTACACTTTAATTTATGATGTGTGTGTGTATTGTAAACAAATACATTGGAATAGTACCCAATTTAAAAATATATATTATATATATATAGAGAGAGACAAAACCTATACGTATGCAGTGCCAAGGGACACTGGTTCGAATCCAAATAGGGGCTGAAAATGAGAGTTTATCTTTCTTGGACTAAATTTTTGTAGTTGTACTAGGGTGTATTAATTAGACACGTTTTGCGAAAGGTCCCGGAATCGATTCCCTACATGGGTGAAAATGTATGTTTAAGCTTCATAGTGTTAAATAAACTGCGGTGGTAGTTGCCCTAGGGTTCAACTGCATTTATTACACAAACTTTGTGATTGTTGGTTTCAGCTAAAGCAATTATGTTTAGGAAAAAATGTAACATATTATATTAATACCAAAAGTATTATACATTTTAAAGAGATGTATATGTGGTTAAAATCTTACCAGGGTAAGCTAGAGACGTTATTTTACTCTCCCTCCATGCATATTCTGGCTCTCTTCTGTTAATGTTGGTTTCAGCTAAAGCAATTATGTTTAGGAAAAAATCTAACATATTATTTAATACCAAGAGTATTATACAGTTTAAAGCGATGAGTTTAAGGTTCAAATCTTACCAGGGTAAACGAGAGATATTTTTTTCACTCTCCCTCTACGCAAATGCTAGCTCACTACTGTGAAAGTTGGTTTCAGATAAAGCAATTATGTTTAGGAAAAAATGTAACATATTATATTAATACCAAAAGTATTATACATTTTAATGAGATGGGTTTGAGGTTCAAATCTTACCAGGGTAAACTAGAGACATTTTTTCACTCTCCCTCCATGCAAATGCTGGCTCACTCCTATGAATGTCGGTTTCAGTTAAAGCAATTATGTTTATGAAAAAATGTAACATATTATATTAATACCAAAATTACTATACATTTTAAAGAAAAAAAATTCGCGCATGTTTGTAACAATGCTTACTTTGACATATGTTATAGTTGAAATGGAGGCCGGAAAAGGCAGGACGACCCCTACAACACCCCCAACAGTGAATCCGTCTAACTACACCGCAGTAGCACCGCCACCGAGCCTAGGAGACGATGCTCGAGCCCCGGATGCGGTGAGGGAAACGGGTATCGTGGTTGTCCTGCAACCTGTGGACCGTCTTCGGCCCCGCAACCGGGATTAAGTGGCCCGGTAAATCAGGTAGGTGGACCCTGTCAAATGGCGCCCCTCTTCGGATCGTCGAAGAGAGGATTAGACAATTTAGGAGTTTCTTTTATACTGGTAGAGAAATTACCGTACTTCTTGGTGCTCCAGCAAGCGATCTTGACGCATTAAGCTGGATTGAAGAACAAATTACTAATTTGATCGATCGACTGCAGGACCATGGCGATAGCGCCGATGACCACGTCGGCTTCTTTTTAAATAGCATGGACTCTACGTTGAGCCCTGTATATGTCTCATTTAGGCGAGCAGGTCAGTTAGACGCTCGAGCCGTGCTTGATAACGTAATTCGCGTGTTACAAAGTAATACTTTGTTTTTGAGTACAGCACCACTGTACGTTAAACTCTGCCACTATAAGGAGCCTCGCAGGTGGGGTAATCATAAATGTGATATACTCGCTCCCGCTAGCACATATAGCCGTAATAACAAAGGAATCATTACGATTCAAAATGGCGACACACTTTGCCTTGCCCGTGCATTGGTTGTTGCCAAAGCTATGTGTGATAATAAAAACAAATCAGGATGCATGGACATGAACACCGTTAAACAAATTAAACAGGGTCATCTTATTCAAAAACTCAAATCAGAGGAACTATGCCGTGATGCCCGTGTGTATCTTTTGAAGGGTGGTGGGCTCACTGAACTGAAACAATTTCAAACTTACCTCTCCGAATACAAAATCACTGTGTTCAGGGAACGTTGAGGGAGACAGGTCCTCTATGAGGGGCCTATTCCTCCAGAATATTCCTTTAAAGGCTACATGGATTTGTATTTTCACAACGATAAGCAAAACCATTTTGATGTCATAACATCCTTGAAAGCCGCATTTAAGTGCGGGTACTTTTTTCGTGAGTGCCATGTGCCGTTCAGTAATAAGAATGCGCACAAGTGCGAGTCTGCGTGCGAAAAGTGCCACGCTAAATCGGTTTGTAACGGAGGCCATTCTGTGGACTTTAAAGACTGTGGGCGTTGGTTCACAAACCAGACATGTTTTGATAACCATAAACGTCCCGGTTTTTGCAGAGATCACAGGTCAGCCTGTGATGTCAAAAATATTTGCGAAGTATGCGGGCAATTTTTCAATTTGGAAAAATGGTTTACCTGAGAAAGACTATATTAAAACGGATTAAAAATAGCTTTGACACCTATGATGGTGATAGGCCTATTTTATCACCGACGTGTTTAACTTTAACTTACCCGTCTCGGTGGTCGCATGGTCTAAGGCGTCACTCTTGTGTTAGACAAGACTGCCGATGACGGGGAAATCGAGGTTTGAATCTCGATCAGGTGTATGAGGTTGGTGTTTCAACTCTTCCTCCATGTAAATGAGGGTACACTTTATCTAAATATAGTCTTCCTTATCCCTAAAACCATTAGCGTAATTAGTACATAAGCGTATAATCCGAACGGGTAGTAAGACGCGATACAAAAAAATAATTAAAAAATCAGTTATCAATAAACAACCTTTACAAAAATTTACTCGGAAATAAAAAAGTACAGCGTCATGTAAAACCCTTCCAATATACCTATTATAAATAAAATTGAAAATCAAATTATATATATATATATATAGCCTACGTCAAGAAGTGGACCTTTTGCTGTCCCTTTTGATAAAATTAGTATTAGTAATACCTATATATTTTTATATATATATTTATTACCACGTCTTACTACCCGTTCGGGTTATACGTTTTAAGTACAAATTACGCTAATTGATTAGGAATTGGGAAGGTTGAAATAGAGGAAGTGAACCAGCATTTGCGTGGAGGGAGAGTGTAAAACCATTTAGGGGAAAAAAGTTCACCCGACCGAGATTAGAACCTCGATCTCCTCGTCCTCAGCAGTCGAGCTCAACACGTCAAGCGCGTTAGCCAACTACGGCACTGAGGCGGGTAGTGATACCTATAAAATAATGGTAGTAATATAGATAATATATCAATGTTACATGCTTCGGTGGCTGCATGTTCTAAAACGTCACTCTAGCAATAGATTAAACTGCTGATGACAAGGAAATCAAGGTTCTAATCCCGGTCGGGTAAATAAACGTGCTTTTTTAATAAATGATTTTCCACTCTTCCTCCACGCAAACACTGTTACACTTCATATAATTAACCTTCTTCCCCCTTAACTCATTAGCGTAACTAGAACACGTGCGTATAGCCCGGACAGGTATTAAGACGTGATGCCAAGATAAAAATAAATCGATGTTGACAGCAAAGAAGGTTAATATTTTCTAAGAGTTTCTTCCTACCGGTTTTCAATATATTATTATTAAGCCGTTCAATAAATGTATTTTAATATTTCTATAGTTTCACCGACATAATAAGAAAGAGCATAACACCATTCATCACTTTTCTACAATCGTTGTTCGCTCCTTGACTTGGGTAAAGCCTCATCAATTGTCGTTCTTCCATCGAAACAAGGTGAATCAATCATAAGCAGAATCACAAAGGTGTCGGACTTGGCTGTAAGCTAGATTACACGACGGTGTCGCGTTGAGTGACAACCTTAGCGCATGCGCAAACAGCGTCAGCGGGACATTGTCACACTCTAGGCTCGAACGAGATAACTGTTCTCATTGCCACATCGGGAACCATTTAGCCCCGAAGAATGTTTCAGAAGAGGTTAGTGACGGGAAAAATAAATCCACCTTATGCTGGGGAATTTAACGTTCACTTTATAAATACAGGGCTATATCATCAACATCATATGGTTTACCAATTATCTTACCCAACCTAATGTGGAAATATTACACCTGGGCACGATAATCAAACTCCACACCTTTGGCTTAACGTGGACATACTAATAAGCTTTCTCTGTTTTCCCCGTCTCCATCCATATCTCATTATTTAAAGCAAAGTCTATGCAAATCTGTACCAAAAAAAATGAAGGGGGGGGGGGTACAGGGAGTCAAACCCCCGCACTCCTCCATCCCAAGATCTGTAAATATACTTATTTAGTAACTATTAATTTCTATAAGATTAATAAAAGAAAATAAGATTAATAACCAGAAAGTACCTTGTGTGTTTTTTCTAAAAAGAGTTTTTAGAATAATTATCATCAAATGTTATAGTGTTATATAATGTTATGTTATCAGTGATTATAATTATCTATCCAATTAAACCAGTATTTTATGTTAATATTAATAGTTTAATCAATATTTATTGGGGTATGCCCCCAACGTAATTAGGTTATTATAGGCAGGTGATGGATATAGGAAATGGTCGATGTACCAATATTAGTGATTGCGAGAGGCTCTTCGGAGTGAGTGATAAAGTGTCTGTAGCGAGCTCTGCGAGCAATGTGGTGTAGTTACCGTTGATAGGAGCTACAACTCCTGTTTATCAGCACATCGCAAGCCACTAATCATCAATACGAAGCCACACTTATGACACGCCATGAAACTTCAAACGATGACATCTGGCTGCGATGGCGGAGGAGACCCACGATTGGTTAAACAAAGGTAGAAGAGTTAAAACTGTACAGCCGACAACCATGGAAGTACAACCGTATAACCTACAAGAAAATTCTTGTGGAGATAATGAAGAAGATGTCATGAGCTTTTTAAACTATTGACCATGAAATGGGTTTCAGAGGTAATTGGTAAGCTATACATTAACTATATATACGAGAGGAGTGAAGATGGTGTCCAAACACAATTTTAAAAAGTTGGCAAAGAAAGGGTTATGTACCCTATTAGAACGTAAAAAAATTAATAGGGACATTTAAACCAAAGAAAAAAGGTCAACAGAGGCTGAAAGAAAGAATAAGATATATAGAGAAGGATGTAATTATTAATAATAATAATATTTAGCACCGCGTCTTACTACCCGTTCGGGTTATACTCTTTAAGTACTAATTACTATAATGGATTAGGAATTGGGAAGATTTAATTGGTGTAAGTGAACCCGCATTTGCTTGGAGGGAGAGTGGAAAACCATTTAGGAAAAACCCCCCTCAGTTCTCCCGACCGAGATTCGAACCTCGATCTCCCCGTCCTCAGCAGTCGAGCTCAACACGACAAGCGCGTTAGCCAACTAACGCCACTGAGGCGGGTTGTAATTATTAAATTAGGTCAATAGTTGCAACGGAAGTACCAACGACGCCAACCACGCCCACTCCAAATAAAAGGGTTGTCGCAGATGACGACAGTAGTACCAGCGCCCACCGGCGCCCATTGCTCCAACCAAGTTAGAATGGTTGTGATTGAGTATATCACTGATACAGCCTGCTCCGATAAAAAAAAAAAGCAATGGGGGGAAAACATACAGTTTTACTTTATTATGCGCCAAGCCACGCTTATACAGGTGCGAGATGGAACCGCTCCAAGCGGTGAGATAATTCATTACGCGGGATATCCTATCATAAGGACGATGGACAACGGGAAGCACCAATGAGTGGAATAATGGTAACGCCACCACCAGCCGTGAGAATGGTTCTTCTTTGACTTTTAACGATATAAGCTCCAATTTAAATAAGACTATAAATATATTCCTTGGCTTAGTTGCATAGCTTAATGACGGTCTTTGTGAATTATTTCCTCCGAGTAAGCTTCCTTGGAGGAGGGGAGGAGGACACCCCCCCATACTAGAGTGATAGATCACGCCAGTTGGGACTGGAACTCTCACGTTAGTTTGTTCGCAGTATATTTACTCCCAGACGGGAGAAAGGTTCTCCTGTGATTGGTGTTGAACGGATAATTCGTGTCAACGGCACAATTATTGCGGCGGACGGACACGAGGAAAGGTAGGCATGTCATCAAGTCAAGAGAGTGAAAGTCGAGGAGACACTCCAATAAACTGCCTGCTGTCTGCGGCTATCCTAGACTCCTCCCATCAAATAAACACTCGTTCTAATGTCCGTGTCACGACTGTGCGGTAAAACTTGGAACATCAACTCGAGGTGGCTGGCGACACCAGTGGCTGTTAAGGTGTACAGGCTCCGCGCATGCGCAACTATGTGCTAGGAACAACTTTAAAGGTGTATTCGATAGAACGTCTGAACGCTAAATTGTTCACATGCATGAATACAAATTAAAAATAAAACTAAACAGAAACATGCGAAAATATTAATCATATATTTAGTATTATTTTTAAATTAAACAAACCTTATTTATTTTATTTAGGCGTGCTAATCCACACTGTAATGGCCTATAAAGTTATAATATTTTTTTTAAATTTATTGTCTATTTATAATTTCTTAGTATCATGTATTTTTATAAGATTAACGCCTTTATTCGGTGCTATCATGGTATATTTCTTGATCAACACTATAATACCGGAAATTGTTATTATTGCTCCCTTCTCATGTTGCCTAGACGTCCGGGCTATATGCATGCTAACTATGCCAATAACCCGCCTCAGTGGCGTAGTTGGCTAACGCGCTATTCGTGTTGAGCTCGACTGCTGAGGACGGGGAGATCAAGGTTCGAATCTCGGTCGGGTGAACTGGGGGATGGTTTTTCCTAAATTGTTTTCCACTCTCCCTCCACGCAAATGCGGGTTGACTTCCTCTAATTCAACCTTTCCAATTACTAATCCATTAGAGTAATTAGTACTTAGAGAGTATAACCCGAACGGGTAGTAAGACGCGGTACTAAATATTATTAATATTAATATTAACTATGCCAATAAGGCAAGACTGAGGAAGATGGGCTTTTTAAATACATTTAGGCTACTTTACTCTTCGTGCAAGAAGGGTTGAAAACCATTTATGAAGAGAAAAAAAAATCAATACACATGGCTGGGGTTTAAACCCCAACCTCAGCGTCACTGGCAATCCAGTCTACTAACTTAATCTAAGATTTGTCATACTACACACCGATTCCTAGAGTTTAGATTATAAATAATGGCAAGACAAATTCGTGTACAAAATTTATAGTAAAATAACTTCACAAGGTCTATCCAGAATAAAATCAGGGCTCCCTAGACGTGTGGCTGACCAATTAAAAGACTTAGCAACTGTGATCGGTATAATAATTAAATATCTTCGTCAGCACTAGCTGGAGTACAACAGTGTTCCCAGTTATTACGCGAATGTGGATAAAGTAAGAGTTAACTAAAATAATTATATTTCTATTAAATGCATTATAAAATTCAAATGAAAAGGCCGTGCACGGATGGTCATGGGTGAGGACTGGCTTGAGCAGATAGTATATACCAACAATGTCCAGGGTTTGACCCTGTTACTAATTCAGAGTAATTGAGAAGAGCAGTTTTAATGGGAGTTGCTCCATCTCAAAATAAAGGCGATGATAGAGTTTGCCCTCGGTCGCGGCAAAGATTTATCTGATTACCAAACCCTTCCTTCACCTCTGACAAGACATCTTGTGAATGTGGGGAATGCCATGTCTCCACCGTGGTTCGGATCCCACGTTAAACTGTAGGTCCTTCATTTCATTTCACAATCACCCTACCATTACACATTAGCGTAAGTGAGTATAACCCGAACGGGTAGTAAGACGCGGTGCTAATAATAATAATAATAATAATAATAATAATAATAATAATAATAAATATATTTTTTATGTTTTTCACCATCCAAATAGGTTAGCCAATAATAGAAGCTAATTTCGATTTCCTATACATCATAGTTTAACTAGATAACTTTAAGCTTATTCCACAGCTGAGAATATTCTGGACGATTACTGTTCTATGAGCATGAGAAAGAATGATCTTCCGTCTCACTTTTTTTCTTGCAAGATCCAAAGTTTTGTAAATCTCAGAGAGCCAAATTTTTACAATCAGAATATCGGGGATGAGGATTAACGCGTTTCATGGTAAAGTGCTCTGTGAAGATAGCAAAGAAAGTTTATCACGGCTTCTTAGGTTACGCGTTTTAATTAGAATAATCAGGGTTTTTCCGAATTTATGTGTGTGTAAATGTAAGCTAAAATTTAATAGAGATGTTGAACGGTACTTGTGTAATTTTTATGTGTCAAGGAAACACAAGTTTATTTACTAATATGAATAAGAAACAACAAACAAAACTATGAAAACAGCTCACTATATTATATATGTGCAATTTCTTTTGGATTCTAGATTGTAGTTTCTATTCTAGTTTCGCTTTGGTTTTGAAGTGCAAATAATATGTTATGAATTAAAATTATTTACTAAAACAGTTTATTTTTATAAGTTTGAAAAATTTGATAGCTTTTCGTAGAACTTGAGTGGTTCATTTACAATTTCATTAAATTTCAACTTGCTAGTTCATTCACACGTATTAAAAATCCTTTGGACAGATTTACATATATACATACATATTACATAATATATTAAACTTTTATTAATATAGATAGTTAATCTAGACGTAATACAATCTTATCCTGTTCAAACAAAAATATACCCTAGCAAACACTTGCCTAAAATAAACAGCGTGAAAAATATGGAAAACACTTAATTTAATAAAACCAGATTTGATAAGCAGCTTGCGTCAAACATAATCACCATCGATTTCAATGGATTAGTGGGTCCATCCATCTCACTAAAGCCTCAAAGGATATACTCTGTAATTAAATCGAAGCTATTAAAAAAGTGTTTATTCAATAGTAATTCCATTGTACACACATATCTAAATATATGACGCAAGTTAAAATAAAGGATTAGTTACTCATTGTTATGTTGTTATCAACAAGTAAGATATAACGGCTATAATATAAGGCAGGATAGTTATTTAACCTACAGTCGTATGCAGTTCTAGCTATCCTTAATATCCACAGCGCTGGCCGCATGTTTTAAGGTGTTACTCTCGTGTTAGGCTGAATCGTCGCTGAGGGGGAGGTTGAGGTTTAAATCCTGGCAGGGTTTACAAGAGGGTGGCTTTCCCTAAAAGATTTCCCACTCTCCCCTCACGCAAATGTGTGTACATTTCCTGTGTAATAAACTATACCTTCCCCATATCTATTCCATTAGAGTAATTAGTACCTTTTTGGGTTGTACACATATATTAAGACACGGTGAACAAAAAAAACTTACTGAAATTATTTTCAAATCGTGAATTGATTGTTACTCGTCATTGATTTTTTTAAAAAGTGTATTCGCTTAAAACCATAAATATTAATGACTTAATCTGATATGTTAATTTTAGAGTAAGTGCACTTGCCTGAACGTGGGGATATGTGATTAATCATATGTGGATGCTCCTAAGGCCATACGTCCAGAATTATTTTTTTTCGTCATTCGAAAGAGTTTTATTCTATGAAATGTTACACACCAAAAATTTATTTTTAACTATCTTTATTCACGAATTATGAGGGTAAGAAGCTTCAATTTTTACGTTTTGCAAATCTAGTTTTAAGCCACACTTTTTTGGAATAAAATTTTGAAAATTAAAATTTAGTATCTTTAATACTATACCTATTTGATAAAGCTGGGATTTTACCGTGTGCACTGAGATTCAACCTTCTCACTAGCCAGCAATTCTGTATATTGTGAACCTGACCCTGTTGTACTAGACAGTGTGACCATCAGTGCATTCACTTGGGCTATTATTATGATGAGTAAGATAGAGGATACCATAAAGATAGATTGTGAGACAACTTACATGGGTCTCATGGAAATTATAAAGCTCAAAGGAGAGAGAGAGAGAGAGAGTAGAAAAGATTTGTGAATCCTCTATACAAGATAAAAAATTTTTTTTATGAAAGTGCAAGGGGAGGGGGGGGGGAGAGTGAATTAGAGAGTGTAAGATAGGAATAAGAGAGTGGTGACTAGCTAACATATTCATAGGATGGCAAAACACTTCACTGAATACGCGACGTATCTTTCGAAGTAGCTACCTCACCGGTTATCTCCTGATTGTTGTCATAATTATTTCAATACAAGTATCTCTTCTGAATTAATTATGTAAAAATCTCTGGCGAGAGAGAGAGAGAAGATAGTTTGTTGGTACACGCTTGGCCAGTAATGTTATTAGAACTTAGAAAGAGAGGAAAATAAATAAATAAATACCAGCCCAGAAGAGTGGAAAGTAAATGTAAACAAACCGAGGGAAGAGTTCTACGCCATATTCATCTCCCGTGTGACCGACACTCTAGCTCAGCCGGTAGCGTGTCTGTCTGTCTGCTGAGCTAAGGGTTTCGGGTTCAGTTCCTGTCATATCTTAAAAATGTATCGTCGGTAAAATGTGGGTTTCCCTCTACACAATGATGAATTAACGGCTGGGTAATGGATAATGTGTCTGTACCTAAATATGAGTTAGCTTATTAGGGTTCGGCCAGACTGACAAGCGTGAGGGCGAGCGTGCAAGCGACTGGGTGGCCACACTGGCGAGCGAGCGAGCGAGTGCGTAATTAGAAGACCCTAGTTCATTAGAGAAGATGTCTCTGTCAAAGACACTTGGTACATCTCTGCTCCTCGAAAATTCTTACAACAAATATTTTTAATGTACTGAAGTGTTTTAAAATCAGATTAGCCGCACCAGTGGCGGAATGGTGCGTTGCACTCCATAGCTTTTGACTGGAAGGTAAAGGTTCGAAGGCTCAGTGAACTGAAGGTGATTCTTAAAACTTATTTATTGTTGTGGTTTTTTCATACTCTCCAAACTAATGGTGATTATTATTTGTAAAGGCCTACTTTGATTATAATATTGAAGTATTTTAACATATCAGGCTTACATATATTTATGGTCTTGCCAATTAAATTAGGCCATTAATAGCAAGTGTGTTAAAGCTATCACTGATAGAAAAAAAAGTCAAATATCATGTCAAAATGAGAAGTTTCCCAGCACTCAATGAACCAACATACAATAATATTGCCTAGCGCCTGTAAACTAGACTGTACCGGGTCGAGCGCGCGCGCTTGAAAAATAGAAACAGTTTTATCTTTCAAGCGCGCGCGCTCAGTCGCTCACTCGCTCCAGTGTGGCCACCTCCCATTACAACCAATGTGTTCTATTTTATATTTTAGTCGCTCGCTCAATCTGGCCGCCCCCTTACTCGTGTTCCTAATAAGTCGGTTCAGAAAATGCACGTTAAATACCCCAAATTAATTAAATGAAAATCACCCCGTGCTCGCAAAGCGATGTTAGGGAGAAATAGGGGAGGGGTAGTAAGGGTATCAGGATCTCTGGAAGATATCCACGAAATGAACATAAATCGTCAGATTATATAATTATATGCATATACACCCCACCTCGTGTACGTAGTTTTTACGGTTACATCGGTCGCAATGATTAACAGTAGACTTCACTAATTAGTTCGTACCACGCTTTGTTTACCTTAATACCGAGGTCGTAGCTAGTTCAAAATTTCAGGGTTGGGCTTTAGGGGCACAGCCCCCCAACAGTCACAGGCAAAGAAAAACCACGACATTAAATTTATCTACAATAGCCCCATGACTTCTTTGGTGCTGACTGATAGCTTTGAAAAGTTACCAGACCAAATTATGTATCCCTACACCGAACCATATGATCTGCAAAAACATGTGTTTAGCAGCTGTTACTTCTGACAGTCAAAATGTAGGTATATACCTAAATGTCGACTGTCAGAAGTCAGCTGTTAGCTGTCAGTCAGCACCAAAGAAGCCACGGGGCTACTGTAGAATATATCTAGAGCTTATTTTTATGGTATTTAAGGGCAGAGCTTAAATAATTTTAAGTCCTTTAAATTTGATTAACGTTAAGTAACTCACATAGCACTTGTTCCCTCCAAATTCAAAAATGTACATCGAGTCTTCTTAAATAAAGGTATATTAAGTAGGGACATAATCTGGGGAGAGAAATTTAAGGGGGAGAGCTAGTAGTAATTTTCCCCTGGAATAAATTTGCAACCCTCTTGGTTTATTTCACTCTTCTTTATATTTTATAAGATGATACGGCTTTAAACAAACTTCAAATAGCATGAAATTAAGATTTTAAAAATTAGGGGAGGACCATTCTAAAAATATCATAGGGGTATCAAAATCTCAACGAAAAGTCTGAAGTAATATAAATTTTGATTGTTTCTTGAAAATAAAATTTTTCAAATAAGTTCAAATTGAGGGGTATTCTAATAGTTTAAAGGCACTTAATATTATTATTATTATTATCACCACGTCTTACTACCCGTTCGGTTTATACGCACTTACGCTAATGTGCAATGGTAGGGTGATTGTGAGATGAAATGGAGGACATACAGTTTAACGTGGAATCCGAACCACGGTGGAGGCCTGGCATTCGGAACTTAATAATTACTGCCAAACGTTTGTCTGGGAAGTGTCATAGCTTTTTATTTTATCCCCACGTCTTACTGTCCGTTTGGGTTAGACACTTATGTACTAATTGCGCTAGCTGTTTTAGGGATTAGATACGCTATATGTAGAGGAAGTATACCTACATTTGCGTAGAGAGAGTGTGTAAAAACATTTTTTGGAAAAAACTACACTCATTAAGCCCGACTGAGGTTTTAACATTGATCTCCCCATCATCGGCAGTATAGTCTACTGCAAGAGTAGCGTCTTAGACCATGTGGCCACCGAATCTATTTAAGCTCTGTGGAGTGGCGGGCTAGGTCCCCCCCCCCATATTTTTTTTGTCAAACACCCCCTACACCATGCTGCCTCTGACCCAAATGACTATAATAATATTTAGCACCACTTCTTACTACCCGTTCGGGTTATACGCTTTAAGTACTAATTACTCTAATGGATTAGGAATTGGGAAGGTTGAATTAGAGGAAGTGAACTCGCATTTGCGTGGAAGGAGAGTGGAAAACCATTTAGGAAAACCACCCCCAGTTCATCCGACCAAGATTCGAACCTCGATCTCCCCGTCCTCAGCAGTCGAGCTCAACACGACTAGCGCGTTAGCCAACTACGCCACCGAGGCGGGTAGTGTCTATAGTACCTTTGAGACACAGAGGTGTATGGCTGGGAGACAAGGTTGGAGCTGTTTGTATTCCCGACACCCGGACTGCAGTCAGATTCAGATAGGAACACACTTTTTTGACAGTTACAAAATGTACTTAAAATAATTCTCATTTATTCATCAAGTCATGTGATCTGCTGTAGTCCTATTTGATATATTATTCATACCTATATAATAACACTAATACAAGAGTAAAATATTATTATGACAACAGAAAATTTGTTTGTAATTTATAAAAGGCTATTCCAACTAAAAACTAAAGTAGACTAAATGGCTTTGTTCGTTTATTGGAATTCATAGTGGTAACCTAGATAACAAGATTTAGATTCTGAATAAATATATCAGTTCAACCTACACAATAGCTAGCTAATCAGTTAACACCAGTGCGTATAGCCAAAACGGGTAGTAATACGCAGTGATAATAATAATATTAATAACAATAATAATAATAATAGTTAACACTAGCATAGACTACACAACAAACTCGCAAAACTAAAAGCAATTACACGTCAGAGTATTTATACTATGCACATACCCTCATGTAGGCTGTTCTCAAACTGCAGTAGTTTATACTTTCGCAAACTGCAAACTGCAAACTGCACTTGTGGATTGATAGCCGGATCAATCCCCCTCCCGCACACCTACTTAACCTATCCCTGCCCTCTCAATCTCATGTTCTCGAAACTACCATTCGAATAGATTCCAGTATTAATGTTTTGTCTCCTAATTTCAAAGCCTTACCCCTTCTAAAGTTCTCCCCACATTCACTCATACTTCCTATTTACTTTAGTAATGATTTGTCTTTGTTTACCAAGCGTTGTGTTCTCATTAATGAACACAATCACTATTTTTGTGTACCAAGCGCTGTGTTCTCACTAATGAACACAATCACACACCTTTGTTTTAATCTACTTTAACATAAGAATGCGCAAACGAAAAACTCGTATTTAATTGTTTTGTTTGGACCGTATAAGGCAATATTAAATTTTTTGATCAATTTTCGGTGGTGGGGAGTGGGGGGTTGAATCCCCAACTACCCTTATTGCTACGGTCTTGCCCGGTACATCTGGTTAATAACGGTTGGTCTGAAATAATAAGATACGTGTGTACCAGCGATACCTCCTGAATATATGTCGTTCGTGTTATACCGGATTGTCAATGAGGGGGAAGTTGAGGTCTTAGTTTATTATTATTATTATTATTATTATTAGCACCGCGTCTTACTACCCGTTCGGGTTATACGCACTTACGCTAATGTGTAGTGGTAGGGTGAATGTGAGATGAAATGGAGGACCTACAGTTTAACGTGGAATCCGAACCACGGTGGAGGCCTGGCATTCCCCACATTCACAAGATGTCTTGTCAGAGGTGAAGGAAGGGTTTGGTAATCAGATAAATCTGTGCCGGGACCGAGGATTGAACCCCGGCCGCCAGCACAGAAGTCTGACACCTTACCCCTAAACCACCAGGTCACCGAGGTCTTAGTTAATCCCTTCTGGAAGTATTAAGAATGATTTTTCCACACTCCCTCCTTGAAAATTAGGACATCTAATATTATATTTTCCTCTTTCTTGCCCCATTTTATTCCTTCAGTGCCAGGGTCTTCCGTTTCTCGGCCATATTTGTTGCTCAAAAGTATTTTATTTTGTGCTCTTCATATTAATTACTACATACTCGAGCTATACCCTTATTTACCTAATTGAATGGGATTGGGGGAGGTTAAATTGTATAGGAAGTATACCCGAATTTGCATGTAGAGAGTGCGTGAAACTATTCATTTGTTCTCGTGGTAAAGTGTCTACAGTACTGACATTAGTAAATACATTTTTCTATGTGTCGACATTCAAAACATATTGATATTTGATTTTATCATTTTATAGGTATGGATACCATATAACATACGTGACATAGCCAAATAACATGACTTGAAGTATAAATATATGAAAATAGTTTAAGTAACTTACGTAATTATCTAAAAACTTTCTTCGTGTCTGAAGACCTTCCGAGAAAATACTGGTATATTTAATATAAAATCTATCATCCTCATCCCTACCTCAGTCATGTAATTAACTAGGAGTATCCCACGTGATGTGAAAACAAACTTTGTGAGATATCTACTTTCCTACCTTGATCC
This sequence comes from Timema poppense, assembly GCA_902141375.1. Taxonomy (NCBI): domain Eukaryota; kingdom Metazoa; phylum Arthropoda; class Insecta; order Phasmatodea; family Timematidae; genus Timema; species Timema poppense. The sequence goes on from CABFOV010003003.1 coordinate 28,422, forward strand.
CGCTGTAGATTGAACTAGAATAGTTGGTGCTTTGTGCTATGACATGCCCGCTTCCCCCCACCCCGCTAACACCACGAAGTATCACCACTGACACTCACAGTAGACCACGCCTCTTTCCTCAGCTTGTCATTGGTCCATCAAGTTAGCATCTAGTTCACTCTCCTAGACCACAATTACCTTGGCTTTTGCTCGTTCCAATTCTTTTTAATTTGTCTTGTTAGACTAGGCCGGGCTGGTTTTATTTTGTAACCCACCTCGGTGGCGTAGCTGGCTAACGCGCTTGTCGTGTTGAGCTCGACTGCTGAGGACGGGGAGATCGAGGTTCGAATCTCGATCGGGTGAACTGGGGGTGGTTTTTCCTCAATGGTTTTCCACTCTCCCTCCACACAAATGCGGGTACCCTTCCTATAAACATTAAGTTCATGATCCTTAAGACCATTGGTGTAATTAGTACATAAGCGTATAACTCAAACGGGTAGTAAGACACGGCGCTAAAAGACTTAGAATTAAATGGTGCCATGTTCATATTATTAAGAATCAACGAGTACCATAATGTATAATCAATAGAAATGTGGCACGCACCAGTGTGTACAAGGAATATACTCTGATTCATGTAATATACAGATATTCCTTATGCTTGTTCCTGTAGCTGGAGTCGAACTCAATTAAGTTATTATTATTAGCTCCGCGTCTTACTACCCGTTCGGGTTATACGCACTTACGCTAATGTGTAATGGTAGGGTGACTGTGAGATGAAATGAAGGACCTACAGTTTAACGTGGAATCCGAACCACGGCGGAGGCCTGGCATTCCCCACATTCACAAGATGTCTTGTCAGAGGTGAAGGAAGGGTTTGGTAATCAGAAAAATCTGTGCCGCGACCGAGGATTGAACCTCGGATCCCAGCACAGAAGTCTGACACCTTACCCCTAGACCACCAGGTCACCCTCAATTATGTGAAACCCGTTCCAGTGGCCACATATTCTAAGGCGGTGAGGAGTGAAATCTGTCACACCATGTAAAAATTGAAAAATTAGGCTGTTTAACCGCCATTTAAAACAGACACACTGTTTGATCGAGTTTATTAAAGACGCGTAAGCTTTGACTGCTCAGTTAGAACTGCCTCAGACGCAAATTATTAAAACTGTTTGTATTAAAAATGTAAAGCAATTTAATTGGAAATTTGACAATCCTTTTGTCTGAAGGCAGAGAGATGAGACAAAACGTTGTGAAAGGTAGAGGATGGCAGAGTTGTGTAGATTACTCACTCAGGAAGTGGAACTCTTCCAATAATCTGCAGGAAATATCAAGATACCGTACCACTGGCACACGCCGTCACGAAAAATATTAAGATACTGTACCACTGGCACACGCCGGCAGGAAAAACTGTATTATACTGTGAGAGCTGGAAAACTCACATTCGCTACACTTTTACGTAGCCAATTAGCTATTTGTGGCGATTGGCTACCGGGTTTCTTAACCCGGGTCTAAACTATAAGGTGTTATTCTCTCTCAAGATAGACTAGAATGCTGAAAATGGGGAGATTTTTGCTCGAATCTCGGTCGGGTGTACTGAGAGTTGTATTTTCTAAACGGTTTTCCACTCTTCCTGCACATAAATTTGGGTACACATTCTCTAAATTCAACCTTCCTCATCCCTGGCATATTAGTATGTATGCGTATAGTTTGAACTACCCTCCTTGGTCAAATGGTTTAAGTTCCAAGACATCCCTCTCACAATAGACAGGAATAATGTTGGCGGAGAGATTGGGGTCTCGACCCTGGTTGGGTGTTTTATTTTTTTAATTGATTTCAGATTCTCACTCCACGCGAAAGTGAGGTTTTTCCCCCATCCATTACTGATTCCGGCCTGTGGTATGGGTCAGTTTTTTTTATTCAATTCATATATTGCCCACTACCAGCTTGCTAGACCTTAGAGTCTAACTTAAGACTAAGACAAACACAACATCCAGTCCCCGGCCGTTAATTTATCACTGTGAAAAGATAACACCACATTTCACAAATGATAAGTTTTTCAGCCATGCCTTGAATCGAACCCGATACCCTTAGCTCAGTAGATAGACAAGCTAAGCTGTTGAATACACAAAACGTTAGTAAATTTCCTTTAAATTCTATCTTCCTTATTCTTACTCCAAAAAAAAGTAATTACTATATAAGCGTTTATTATTATTATTATTATTATTATTATTATTATTAGCACCGCATCTTACTACCCGTTCGGGTTATACGCACTTAGGCTAATGTGTAATGGTAGGGTGATTGTGAGATGAAATGGAAGACCTACAGTTTAACGTGGGATCCGAACCACGGTGGAGGCCTGGCATTCCCCACATTCACAAGATGTCTTGTCAGAGGTGAAGGAAGGGTTTGTTAATCAGATAAATCAGTGCCGGGACCGAGGATTGAACCCCGGCCGCCAGTACAGAAGTCTGACACCTTACCCCTAGACCGCCAGGTCACCGGACCATGGTGCTAATGAGAGAAACAGATAATCTATGGCAGTATCAGTGATCAAGCCTGTTTAGAGTCATCTCTTGTAAACGATAACAACTGATAATATGTAGATACAGTAGCCCCATGGCTTCTTTGGTGCTGACTGACAGTTTTGAAAAGTTACCTGACCAAATTATGTATCCTTACGCCGAACCAAATGATTTGAAAAAATGTGCGTTTAGCAGCTGTCACTTCTGACGGTCAAAATTTAGGTATATACCTAAATGTTGACTGTCAGAAGTCAGTTGTGAGCTGTCAGTCAGAACCAAAGAAGCCACGGGGCTACTGTAGCTACCTTGCAGAAGTACAACGCTGGATTTCGAACGAATGATGGCTGGGTTGATAATCTATGCAAGGGGTTTACGAGAACAAAGTATGTATGGCAGGTAATGAGTCTCATCTGCGCTGTAATATCCACCGCATCATGTCGGGAGGGGTATAATTGCAGGGGTCAAAGTGTAATTGTCGGCTGTGGAGGGTCCACACATCAGCCAACATTCACAAGATTTTCAACTTCATTTACTCCTTCAATTAATCGTCATTAGCTCTATGCACACAACCATGTTGCATTAAATGCTGCGAGGAAAACTGGGATAAGGGACAGATATAAATATGGATCGTAACAAGAACGGAAATAGTTTACTTTCAGTTTTAACTAATCAAAATACTAGATATACTTTCAAGTAATCATAGACCAATCCAAGAGCTCTATCATATTTCACTTTATATATATATATATTGAAACTTTAATGGCTGAAAGATAAAAGTATAAAGAGATTTTGTCAATGTTAGCTGCTAAATGTTTATTCGTATCTCTTACGTAATTATATTTTTTGGCAATCGGACTATATTAGATTATTCTTAGAGCAATTATAAAAGGTAATTATTTTGGCAATGTAACTAAAATAGGCTATTATAGGGAAAACTAACAGTGAAAGGCAATTTTAGAGGAATACAACTAGAAAAGGTTATTTTTAGGGCAAGCCAACTGTAAAGGCTATTTTTTTTATGGTCATATGACTATATAAGGTTATTTGAATGGCAATTTGACAGCAACAGTAATCCCATGACGATCCGACTATTAAAGGTTATGTATATGCTGATCCGGTTATAAAATGTGATGTCTATGCTTATTTGATATCAAACAACTATTTTCATACCCGCCTTGGTGGCGTAGTTGGCTAACACGCTTGTCGTGTTGAGCTCGACCACTGAGGACGGGGAGATCGAGGTTCGAATCTCGGTCGGGTGAACTGTGGGTGGTTTTTCCTAAATGGTTTTCCACTCTCCCTCCACGCAAATGTGGGTTCACTTCCTCTAATTCAACCTTCCCAATTCCTAATCTATTAGAGTAATTAGTACTTAAAGCGTATAACCCGAACGGGTAGTAAGACGCGGTGCTAAATATAATAATAATATAACTATTTTCATGTCAATCCAACTATAAAAGGCCATTTAAAGTGGATCTGATTAGAAAAGGTTATTTTTAGGGCAATCCAAATGTAAAAAGCTATTTCTAAAGGGATCCAAATATAAAAGGTGATGTGTCTGACGATCCTACTATACAGGAAGAGGGCTGCAAAGCACAACGCTATGGCTTGAAGTCATGGTTTTTAAATATAAAATGTTGGATAACACCATGATTCTAGATCAGTTCTATTTTGGCCCCAGCCATAATATTAATTCAGCCCTTTATATCGTATTGTAGGTGACCTGGCGGTCTAGGGGTAAGGTGTCAGACTACTGTGCTGGGGGTCCGGGTTCAATCCTCGGTCCCGGCATAGATTTATCTGATTACCAAACCCTTCCTTCACCTCTGACAAGACATCTTGTGAATGTGGGGAATGTCAGGCCTCCACCGTGGTTCGGATTCCACGTTTAACTGTAGGTCCTCCATTTCATCTCACAATCACCCTACCATTACACATTAGTGTAAGTGCATATAACCCGAACGGGTAGTAAGACTCGGTGCTAATAATAATAAATGTTGATGGGGAGGTAAGGATTCAAATTTCAACAAAGTGTATGGAAGAAGGGATTTCCTCCAGGAAAATGTGGGAACATTTCCTTTTTCACGCTTCCTTACCCATTGCTACTCATTTAAGTAATTAAATGAGTGTAGTCTGAACGGGTAGTAAGATGAGGTGCGGAAAAATAATAGTATATACTGTAATAATAGTAATAAATCTTCTGAAATAAGGCCTATGTCTTAAATATTCATAATTATTGAGATAGTAGACCTTTAAATTAATACAAACCATATCTGTAGTCTAGTAGTCAAGGTTTCCGGATAAAGATACGGAACCAGAGGAACCGGGTTCAATCCCCAGTGCTTCCAGATTTCTCTGTGAAGCATTGGGTCTGGTACGGGGTCAACTCAACCCCGTGAGGACCAATGAAGGAGCTACTTGAATAAACAAGTAGCAGCTCCGGTCTAGAAAACTAAGATTAACGACTGCAGGTTTCGTTGGGATTACGACATGAGACCCTCTATCTGCAGATGTTGGTACTATACTCATCAATATGGGGCGGCCACACGTTTGGTATAACTCGCTTTGGGACTGACGCCATGAGTATATAACATGTGTAAAACGCTTTTATATACATATATATGACATCTGTAAATAATCTTATATATATACACAATCTCATTTACACATGTCACATATGTATGTATATACAAGATTCTTTACACATGTTATATATATATATATATATATATGTATAACATGTGTAAAGAATCTTGTTTATACATACATATGTGACATGTGTAAATGAGATTGTGTATATATATATATATATAAGTGTGACATGTGTAAATAAGATTGTATATATATATGTGTGTGTGTGTGTGACATGTGTAAATAAGATTGTATATATATATATATATATATATATATACAATATACATATATATTTAAAGTTATAAACTGTCTTCTGCCAAAACAACACGGTATTTTTGTATCCATACGTCTAACAACAGGGTTACTAAAAATATATTGGTAAGAAGAGATTTGAGTAAATGTGCCCGCATCACCATTAAGAGAGGATGGGGAACCCGTTCTTACCCACTGTGGGGCCGGCCAGGAGTTTAACCTTGACCTCTCAGTCAACAACAATAAAAAGAAATGTCATTAAGCTTGACCACTTTTGCCAATTGCATTGTAGGCCTACTGATAAGCCTCGTCTAGACCGGGAATTACCAACCTTTTGTGTGTGTAGGAATCCTTAAAATATTTCGTAGAATATTGGGCTGATAAACATTAGGCTCGACAGGTGAAAATTACAAAATATACATGTATTATTACTATTATTATTATATTTAGCACCGCGTCTTACTACCCGTTCGGGTTTACGCACTTACGCTAATGTGTAATGGTAGGGTGATTGTGAGGTGAAATGAAGGAATGAAGGACCTACAGTTTAACATGGAATCCGAACCACGGTGGAGGCCTGGCATTCCCCACATTCACAAGATGTCTTGTCAGAGGTGAAGGAAGGGTTTGGTAATCAGATAAATCTGTGCCGGGACCGAGGATTGAACCCCGGATGCCAACATAGAAGTCTGACACCTTACCCCTAGACCGCTAGGTCACCCAATTGATCAAATTTCTAGGTAGGGCTACGGACAACGAACTTAAGGATCGGGACTCTGTGATCAGATAAATCTGTTAATGTGGAGAAGACCTCTTCTTGTGGACTATATACCTTAAGGGTACGGTGTATGTATACGGTGCTTTAATTGTTTCTAACGTATGTATTAACAATTGAACTCCAAATCTTGTTACTAGAGCAATAATTTTCTTGGTTACCTCCTGGTTAGTTTTCGAGCCCTCCACAGGTGGTGATATACATAGTGGTGCAAATGTGGGTTGGGTATACAGGTCCTAGCTAGTCCAAGAAATTATGTTCGTTCGCAGTTTTAGAAGTTTCCATTAATCGCGTTCAAATTGTTTGTATCAATTATGGACACATTCCTGGAGTCTTTCTGCTACACTGAGGTACACAAAATTACCATTAAGTACAGTGCAAAAGAAGATATCAGTGCTCTTTACTGTTTACCTACTTTTGTACACCTCTCTGTATTAAATTAAATAGTGCACTTAGTACGCTCTAGCCCTCACTTGACTACTCCACCTCGTAGCAAATGTGTAAAATTTTCCACGTGGGTCAGTCAAAGTTGTTAGTGTAATTGTCGGGTGTGCGCCATCCAGTTAGTTCAGTGGAACATCGTGTGTGGCGCCGACACCATAGGGGACAGTCCCCTTCAACATACGAGCGCACATCTCGTCGGCGGCAGTTTCGCGTGACAAGGGTTCACAGGTTGGGAGTTTGAGCACAAAAAACGCTATATATTCTGTCATCGGGGGTGTAGTGGAGCGGGAATGCCTTTCATGCGCTGATTTTCATGGAAACATACTCAATTTCTTTTTTCTTTAGTAAAGTCTTATATTATGCATTACTAAGTTAACTAATGGATTTTATATAAATATTGCAGCCGGGGTTCAATCCTCGGTCCCGGCACAGATTTATCTGATTACCAAACCCTTACTTCACCTCTGACAAGACATCTTGTGAATGTGGGGAATGCCAGGCCTCCACCGTGGTT
>CABFOV010003003.1:50261-61033 GCA_902141375.1 Timema poppense
CCCCCCCCCTCCCCCCATCCGCGTCTAGGTCTCCCCCAAAGCTCTCTTTCCGTTGTGTCTGCCAGTCAGAACCTGAACCAGGTTGATATCAACAGTTCCTGAATATCTGTCATGAGCATAGCGGCATTAGATGAGAAACTTCTTAAATTAAGATAAAAATATGTCATTTAGTTCCAGGACACCCTTGACAGATATTCAAGAAGTTTTGATATCAACATGTGAAGAAAATTAAACTCTATGATTGTACTGGAGCGCATTATTTGATTTATTTTGGCCAAAAAAAAAGTTTTGCCATAAAAACTGCAAAAACACTGGCCTTTTCTCGATGTTCCTTGAAAGCAGGCGAGATGTCAGCAACTTACTGACCGAGTAATAGCATGCATTTCCCGGCTGTATCATTTTCCTAATTTTCATTCTAATATCATTATTATTATTATTAGCACCACGTCTTACTACCCGTTCGGGTTATACGCTCTTACGCTAATGTGTATTGGTAGGCTGATTGTGAGATGAAATGAAGAACCTACAGTTTAACGTGGGATCCGAACCACGGTGGAGGCCTGGCATTCCCCACATTTACAAGATGTCTTGTCAGAGGTGAAGGAAGAGTTTGGTAATCAGATAAATATGTGCCGGGACCGAGGATTGAAGCCCGGAACCCTGCACAGAAGTCTGACACCTTACCCCTAGACCACCAGGTCACCCAATATCATTATTGCTCATTAAAATTGTTCCTAAATACTTAGAACTCATCACCCTGTCAAATGATACAATGATGTTATTTGCAGTAATATCTAAATTAGTCTGTCTTTTAAAGTAGAATTTAGGAAACCAAATCATTATGGAATCCCTGGTTGGAAATGATTTTCATAAGACATCACTTATTTGAAAACTAGAAAGCCAAGTCGTCGCAATATCGTAAATGAAAATACTACAATTTTATTTACATTTTTAATCGATTTAATTAATTATTTAAAGATAAACTACACAGTAATAAGTAAGGAAGTATTATTGAAAGCTTTTAATAAATATATAGGGTATGGTAAATCAAATCAAACATATTTCTATATTGCAAAATTTTAGTGACTTTCAATCAAAGATGGTCGTCGAAAGTGGGATTCCCATAACAAACCGAGTTTATTTTACATACAGTAGCCCCATGGTTTCTTTGGTGCTGACTGACAGCTCACAGCTGACTTCTGAGAGTCAAAATTTAGGTATATACCTAAATTTTGGACTGTCAGAAGTGACAGCTGCAAAACACATGTTTTTGCAGATCATATGGTTCGGCGTAGAGATACATGATTTGGTCTGGTAGCTTTTCAAAGCTGTCAGTCAGCACCAAAGAAGCCATGGGACTACTGTACCTGAGCTATGTAATACAGCTCCAACCAGGCATCTCACGGCGGTGCGGATTTTTACATTCTACTTCAGAAAACAGTGGAATTGAGACAGTGGGACGATTAATTAGATCATATTAAAATGAAATAAAATAAAAAGGATTTTAAAATAAAAAACTATCTTATTGATCTCATTTTCTCTGTTACCAAATGAATAATAAATAAAACCGCGCTTCTGTATGTTTCCTACGCCGGCGTATCTCTTTCTGGAACGACCGATTAGGTTTTTTTATATGTACGTTTCTGGGTTGGTGGGTCCGAGGTTTAATCCTCGGTCCGCCACAGATTTGTGTATATAAATAAATAAAGTAAATATTCAATTAAGACTTATAATATACTTTATTATTTGGTTGTGCCAACTGTATATGTCCTTTCAATTTAATAGGAGATTTCCCCTTTACTTTTAAAATGATTTGCTGGCACATACTCCCGGTATTTATTTCTACTGCATTTCCTATTGGGTATTAATAAATAGTTTTGCTACAAATGTTTTTGATATTCTTAGAGCATTATTATTGTTAATAAATCACATATTGATTGACTAAAATAATTAATATATTTGTTTTTTAATGTTATTACTTCTATCGTCCCATTCAATGGACACAAGCAACTAGCTCTCTGCTCTGTTGTTTTCACAAAACATCATCCTAGGGCTTCATTATAAACGTACAACGTATATTTAAACATTAGTTTGAATAAAATAATTTAAAATTTACTTTCTCTATTTGTATCTCCCTGTTTCCTTGCCCAATTTAAGTGTTCCTTCCCTACATTATGTTCATGTTGAACGGTGTAACATTTGAGAATATTGTGGTAAGGTGAGGTCGTCCTCTTAAACATAATTAAGGAACACAAATCACGGCCATTATTGATCATTTTTTTGGACTAAACGTGATCGTATGTGTCAACTGACCCGCTCGTGGTCTGTGTCAACGACGCCACTAGTGAGTGGTAGGTGTCAACTGACCCACTCGTGGTCTGTGTCAACGACGCCACTAGTGAGTGGTAGGTGTCAACGACGCCACTAGTGAGTGGTAGGTGTCAACGACGCCACTAGTGAGTGGTAGGTGTCAAAGACACCACTAGTGAGTGGTAGGTGTCAACGACGCCACTAGTGAGTGGTAGGTATCAACGACGCCACTAGTGAGTGGTAGGTATCAACGACGCCACTAGTGAGTGGTAGGTGTCAACGACGCCACCAGTGAGTGGTAGGTGTCAATGTCAGAGTGACACGAACGAGTTAATATGCAAAGCAAGCAACTCTGATTTACGTATTTAATACGTTAATTTAGTGATATAGTTGCGCCTATATGATTATATCGACTTAGACTCTTTACCAGCTTCTTATGTTCGCATTGAAAACAAAGTTTTTGAATTTCTTCTCTTGACCATTACTTTGTATGTATTTATTGTAGTCCGAATTAAAGTTCGGGAAATATTGGACATAAACTGTTTATAAATACTCTTGGGACACGCGATTGTTTTAAATTTAGATAAAAAGTTAGTTAAACTGATTCAAACTTTGTGCCCTCGGTATAGAACTAGGTTACAGACGGAATTTAAACACTGACCACTGCAGAAAGTGCAAGTCAAATATACGAAATTAAGAAACGTACACCTCACATAATAGACTAGAACCAATTTTCTGGAAACTTAGTTTCTCCTTTGTTTGAAAACAATCGTTTAAATTCTTTCACCACCAAGATTTGTTCTAGTTCTTTTTTTCGGTGTTCATATTCGATGACCAACAGGTTACGCCATACTTGGTAGGTGTCGATAATACAGGACCGGTCTAAGATCGCTAATAAGCCCCTCGTGTGTAATACTAATAACAAACAACGTGATCTCATTCCACGGGGAAGGCTTTGAGCACGTACTGAGACCACAGCACAAGGTAATTACTCTTTCCACAATTACCGACCAAATACACAACCTACAACGGGTTATCTCGCAAGATAATTCGATAAGGCTAGTAAATAAATGACTTAAATGGACCAACCTTATATTTTAATTAATTAGTTGCAAAACTTTAGTACATATTATTTTTTTAATATTTTTGCTGCTTTAAAAAGCCTTTGAATAGGCGAAGTCACTTAACTCCTATATGAGATTAAAGGTATTTTCTCTCTTATTGATCATGTCTCTTACTTATCCCCTTTTATCATGGACTCTGCCCACAAGTGGGTTAAGAAGAGCACTTGAACAGCGCGAACATACTAGTTAATTACCTGTCTTCCTACTGCTTTATTTTCCGTTCGTGATTAATCAAGAATAATATATTACAAGGTGAGAATACAGATTTATAAAGCAAATATCTTCTCGTATGTTTGATGTTTTTCACGTCTCAGGATTATTATTATTATTATTATCGGTTTGTCAATGAGCTCAATACACATCACGTTTCTTTAATAATCGTTTTAAAAGCTCTTAAAAGAATACTCGAAAGAAAGGAGGGGGAACGAGGCGACCTTAATAAAAAGCTGAGCCCCATATAATTAATGATTACGTAATGGTGAAAACTAGGTTCTGTACGAAGTTATGAAGATATTTTGTTTTAAACGAGATTTGTTTTGATTAATTTAATAACTCTGTCTAGATTTCAGAGCTGCCCCGTAACTGAAGAGCCAGAAAACAAAGGAATTCTTTTCTGTCTGGAAAAACACATGCAATTTATAAAAACAAAAAGTACTGAAATGTTTGTGAATTTAAGGGAAATATTTCAATAAGAAGCACTTTAATATCAGAAAAGTCCAAACAAAAAATTAATCATGCTAATTTAAACACCAATTTTATCTCCTCTTCTAGAACATCGGGTTGTGTGAAGACTGTATAATATCCCCTCCCCCAAGCTCAAAAGAGCCTGTTTTAAACGTAATTACATCAGTTCATGTTAGTTAATTTGATAAAGAATGAAACTACACTCCTCTGCACATCTATTTTTTTTTTTTTAAGATTAAGGATTCCTTGGAAAACGCAGGGAATTTTGCAGAGAGAAAATAGATTTTGCCGTAAATTTTCTTTAGTTTTGTTGTGGTAGTTATTATTACTGGTGGGGGTGGGGTTAGAGTTATAGATCTTGGCCATTTACCTCTGCTCTCCCGACGTATGGAGGAATTAATTTCTGAGGTGGGGATACCGTTAAGGAGAATTACACTATCCCCAGATGATAGGATGGAGGGTGAGAATAATGATGGTGGAAAGCAGAGGGGAACTACAGTTTAACGTGGGTTCCGAACCACGGTGGGATTCTGGCATTCCACATATTCACAAGGTGTGAAAGCACACACTTTGCCAGAGGTGAAGGAAGGGTTTGGTAATCAGAGAAATCTGTGCCGGGACCGGGATTTGAAATCCGGACTCCTAGCACAGAAGTCTGACACCTTACCCCTAGACCACTAAGTCCCTTATTATTAGAAGTTTTAATGATATTAAAAAAACGTATTAACATCGAAGCTTACTATTCGAGTGTAATGGTATGCTATTAACGTCTTAGTAAATAATAGTTTACTCAGCCGTATAGGTGAGAAAGTCGACCAAGTATCAGCTGACAGTTTGGTTTACCGGTGACACAGAGTTCGGGGTTCGACTGCCATTGCAATGAAGGATTATTTTTCCTTAAGCGTTTAACATTATATTTAAATTAAAATACATTTTCTCTAAATTCTGCCTTCCTCATTACTTATCCATTAGTGTCATTAAAATAGTATAGCCAGGTGGAGTTAAAAATAATATACGAGTACTTATACATCCAGAACTTATATCTTGTTATGATAAAATATTCTTCAAAAGTTTAATGTTTCAGTTATTATTTTATAATAGTTGTGTTTATATTTTCAAAGCTTTGTTTGTAAGGTGATTCATAATACAGTATATAGGAGTGTTTCAATACTTCTACTTTGCTTATAGTATTCGTGAGTTTGGACTTTGATTCAAAAAATAAATTCCAACCTCAACATTGTTATGAATCTCCGACAGTAAAAAAAAAATATTTAAAGCTAAAAATACACATATATTTTGAATTGTTTGAATTGAATTTTATGTGTTATGCTCCAGTGTTTAAATCACTAATTTAATGTTTACAATAAGGAATTTTAAAACAATTTAATTACATGATTTGATATAACTTGATTTACCAGCATTGGTAATAACATATATTATAAATCATATTTTATGACAAAAATTATGTTACTAAGAAAAAAATAATTATCTGACCTGAAACTAAAAAAATAAATTATTCTAACTTAAATTCTATTTCTAAAATAAATCCACATAATTTCGTTTTGGTTTCGAATTGAAAAATAAGAATTCACATACCCCTCTTAATAGCGTTCATTAGAGGCCCAACTCAGCTCCCGGCTCGCATCTGCGTGTGTGTGTGTGTGTGTGTGTGTGTGCGTGTGTGTGTGTGTGTGCTAGGTATGGGAGTAAAAGGGAAAAGACCTACAATATTCTAGAGACGTGTGCGGTGCATTCGTATTTGAAGGATTACTCGAAATTAACTGCAGTGACGATAGTGAACAAAGAAATAAAGTTTCTTGTTAATAATTACAGTATGCCCCTATTATGAGAGAGTGAAGTTTTGTGCACAGTGCTCTTCTGTGAAGCCGTTCAAAGTTGGTCAAAAACGGCCTTTTCAGTGCCGTTTTTATCAATATATAATTTAATATATCAACCATGTTTACTTCTTATAAATTCAACCTTACTAAATTATGTCACATTAACGTAAATAATATATATTCTATAGCGCTAACGGACAATGGAACGTGATATAAAAACCTATTTTTAAATTTAAACCCCATTAGCGTAATGTATTTTGTAATCTTTTTTGTATATCACATTGTAATATGCGTCCAAACTATTACCATGTTTGTCATACTTAGGAGATTAAGGATAAAGGAGAACGTATTTAGAGGAAATGTAACCAAATTTGGGTGTAGGTAGGAGGGAAACCATTTAGTAAAAAGCACTTTAATCGCATCCGACCCGCCTCGATGGCGTAGTTGGCTAACGCGCTTGTCGTGTTGAGCTCGACTGCTGAGGACGGGGAGATCGAGGTTCGAATCTCAGTCGGGTGATCTGGGGGGAGGGGGTTCCTAAATGGTTTTCCACTCTCCCTCCACGCAAATGCGGGTTCACTTCCTCTAATTCAACCTTCCCAATTCCTAATCCATTATAGTAATTAGTACTTAAAGCGTATAACCCGAACGGGTAGTAAGACGCGGTGCTAAATATAAAATTGCATCCAGCCAGGGTTGGAATACCAACCTCCTAATCATCGGTCGTGAGCCAACTATCCTAGATTAGCATGAGGCTTAGTCCGAATGATTATTGGCGTGATAAAATAGGGAGAGCTCAGAAGGGTAGTATAACGTGGCGAAAAAAAGTTTACCCTGAAAATAAATTATTTCCACCTTGAAAGTAACAAGACTCTAGTAAGATGATTCTCGCCAACATCACCACGTACCAGGCGTTCATCTTGACAGCTCTAATACCACATTTAGTTGTTTTAACAGTATTATTAGTTTGTAGAAGGAAGGTTTATATATATTTTTTAGATGAATGATGAGGATTACCTTGAACCTAAAACAGCCTGATGGGTAAAAGGATCTATCTAACGCCAACTGAAGACCGAAAGGTGCGGCTCAATGATTGTCGTGTCAAAATTGGAGACTATATTAAGAAGCGAAGTGGTTGGACTTTCGTAATCTTCGCACTAGCATCTATTAATGGACCGTGAAATAACGCATCACTATTTAAAATCCTTACACTCACCTCTATAAGATAAACAACAAAATACAACACTATTTAAATTCTTGCACTAACGCCTGTCAAATTAAATAACACAACATTATTTACTATACTTGCACTCACCTATATCAAATAAACAGCTTTATCACACAGTACTAAATTAAATTCTTTCACCAACGTCTGTCAAATTAAGTGATAAATAACGCATCACTATTTATTATCGTTGCACTCACCTATATCAAATAAACAGCTTTATCACACAGTACTAATTTAAATTCTTTCACCAACGTCTGTCAAATTAAGTGATAAATAACGCATCACTATTTATTATCCTTGCACTCACCTATATCAAATAAACAGCTTTATTACACAGTACTAATTTAATTTCTTTCACCAACGTCTGTCAAATTAAGTGATAAGTAACACATCACTATTTAAAAGCGTAGCATTCACGTTTGTTTAAAGAGCCTGTAAATAACAAATAATTTACAAATCCTTGAACCGATACACAGCAAATATTTCACTCACAACATATTCCGCCGCCCAGTTATGACTTATGGCCATCTTTCACGGATATCGGCCCCAAATGTATTTTATTCCATACTACAGGTTCTGGAACGACACGCTATTCGTTTGGCATATCGAGTAACGCTACCAAGTCTCGTAACACAGCTCTATTATATTATTGATTTCCCCCCAATCTGAGACCATCTATCTAAACTCTATACTCGCTACGTTCGTCGAAGAGTTGGCACATCTAACGATATAAATAAGGAAACACTGGACAATGATACAAAACAAAGCCACAGTCTTCAGCCTCCAGACTCTCATCTTATCTACCAAATGACGGTTCCATACCCTCAAACACACTAAGACCTGGACTCTGCCTCCAATATTCTTGCTCCAATATACATCAATATTTTATTGTGAAACTTTTTTTAAACATTATTAAATACATAATTTCATATATTTTAAATGATATGACTATTGAAGTTCATCTTTATTTTACTAAATCTATGTATTGCATTGGATGAAGGGTGTAGTAAATAACATTTAATGGCACCCTTACCTTATACTTGTTATAATAATGAAATTTTTGTATTAAAAAACACAACAAATTCTTCAAAAGGAACCGATAAATAACACATAACTAATTAAGAATATTGCATTCAAGTCTTCCAAATAAGCAGATAAATAATTCATGGGTGACCTGGCGGTCTAGGGGTAAGGTGTCAGACTTCTGTGCTGGCGGCCGGGGTTCAATCCTCGGTCCCGGCACAGATTTATCTGATTACCAAACCTTTCCTTCACCTCTGACAAGACATCTTGTGAATGTGGGGAATGCCAGGCCTCCACCATGGTTCGGATTCCACGTCAAACTGTAGGTCCTCCATTTCATCTCACAATCACCCTACCATTACACATTGGCGTAAGAGCGTATAACCCGAACGGGTAGTAAGACGCGGTGCTAATAATAATAATAATAATAATAAATTCATGATTATTTAAAACGCTATAAATACTACACATGAAATTGTCTAAACTCAATCCCATTCATATTTGAAACTTTATTTGCAGATTGACCTGGTATAGAAAACGTGTTTTGGGCAAGTAGGCGTGTAGGAACACCGGAGCTAAACTCCAACGCGAATATGCACTACCAATTTAGAGAGGTGTTTCATTTTTTTCTTAGTTTATAAATGATTAGTATACTCTTTTTTTGCACCATTTAAAAACGGGGGTCACTTTATGTCAAAAATATAGGATTAGAATTCTTGCCCCAATACACAATTTTCCCTAGACATAAATACCAGTTCATAAACTTACTGAATAAATGGTTATGAGTGAATTATTTGATTTTTATTATTGTTTTGGTCAGGGTTTTTATAGACATGACGGGGTTGTTGTTTATTTACTAATTATTATGTTTAGATTAATGTCTGCTTACTACTTAATTTAGGAAGTCGAGTTGAGAAAGGTTGTTTAGAGAAAATAACCCCCATTAGCGCGGGGAAGGAGGAATGAAGAAACTACATTATTAATCACATGGGGAAAACCACCCCCGCAGCACCCGACCAAAATTCGAACCTCAATCTCCATATCACAGACAGTCAAGCCTATTACTAACCGTACTCCTCAAATTATTATAAAATTGTTCACAAATAGCATATGTTTTGACCATACCATGTTTCGAGCCCAGGGTACTTAGCTGAATAGGGAGACGTGCTATCGACTGAGCTAGCGTGTAAGACCTGTCAGTATCGAGAGACTATCACAGGACACCCTGTATACAGGAGTGACCTCGCGAAGCTGAGGAATCATGAGGACAACCTGAATACAGGAGTGACCTCACGAAGCTGAGGAATCATGAGGACACCTTGTATAGAAGAGTGACCTCACGAAGCTGAGGAAACATGAGGACACCTTGTATACAAGAGTGACCTCACGAAGCTGAGGAATCATGAGGACACCCTGTATACAGGAGTGACCTCACGAAGCTGAGGAATCATGAGGACACCCTGTATACAGGAGTGACCTCACGAAGCTGAGGAATCATGAGGACACCCTGTATACAGGAGTGACCTCACGAAGCTGAGGAATCATGAGGACACCCTGTATACAGGAGTGACCTCACGAAGCTGAGGAATTATGAGGACACCCTGTATACAGGAGTGACCTCAAGAAGCTGAGGAATCATGAGGACACCCTGTATACAGGAGTGACCTCAAGAAGCTGAGGAATCATGTCCACCGAACTGAAGACATCCTGAGCAGCGATGACCTTGTCGACAAATCCAAGGCACAAGGAGGTGAGATACAAGCCAAGCAGTAGAAGAGAAGAAGACATGTGAACAGTTGAAAAGGAAGGGAAGATATGTCTGTACGTCTGTCTCACTAATTGGAACAAGGTGTCGATAAAAACCATCGACAAGTGCGCGTTGTCCTCATGATGGATGACAGTCGCCTCCGTTGGTTACTATCTCCTCCCGAATACTAGGGCGTCCGCGTCCGGTCGAAGAAGGACACAGGATTACCTTATGTATGGAAGTGGTTCAAGTGGACCTGTCCACGGAATATATATGATGGGACAATATCTTCACACTGCTGGATCTTTTGTCATAACTCAAAGCTGGAACAAGTTTGAAAATAAACGTTTGATACAAACACGCGCTGGTCTTACTCTTGCAAGCGATAGCATCATCATACGACTTAAATAACATTCTGTGTTGCTTTAGGGAGCTAGATTTATTTCGTGTTTTAATACATATTCAGCCTATTTGGCAATAAAAAACAATGGGATACTGATGAGGAAGGTAGAATTTAGATTAAGTGTATCCCCATTTAGGTGAAGGAAACTGAGAAATCATTTGGAAAAAGTATATTTTATATATTCTACATACAGTATATATTATAATATATATTAAAGGTGACCTGGCGGTCTAGGGGTAAGGTGTCAGACTTCTGTGCTGGCGGCCGGGGTTCAATCCTCGATCACGGCAAAGATTTATCTGATTACCAAACCCTTCCTTCACTTCTGACAAGACATCTTGTGAGTGTGGGGAATGCCAGGCCTCCACCGTGGTTCGGATTCCACGTTAAACTGTAGGTCCTTCATTTCATCTCA
>CABFOV010003004.1:0-29831 GCA_902141375.1 Timema poppense
CAAGATGGAGATAGGCGGCTGCCCTGCAGCCCTCTTGTGCCATCGGGGCAATGGACATTCCCGGAGGGCTATAAATTATTTAAGTTAGCTAATTGTAAAGCTAGGATAAGATTAGAATAGGATAGGGAAGGGAGGGTGACAGGAATGGGTAGGTTAGGAGAATAAATTTCAGGGAAGGTAATTAAGGAAGTGGTTTGCACTTATGTGTAGGTGGAGCGTCAACTCCGGTAGGGGTGCCTCCCCAGGTAGTGGATAGGGGGATGCTTGCAGCTGCTGGGCGCACCGTCGGACTGGGATGAGAATCCGGGTTTGGTGGGGTGACCAGCGGAGGTGGGTACCGGGGAAGTAATATACCCGGGACAGACCAAGTGGTGAAAGAAATTGTATCTTGGAGATAGGTACTATAGGAGCCAAAACCTGTTTAGAATAAATGTAATTTTATACTGTACAATAATAGGAAATGTTTTTAATAGTCTGTAAATAAGGCCTGGATTTAAAATTGTAAGATGCCAGGCCAAATTAGATTGGTAATAAAAAATAAAAAAAAACTCCTGAACTCGAAGCGGGAATTGGCCCAGGGCCATGTTATCCAGTTCGGAGTCAGTCACGAGTACATCCAGATGTCTGCTCCTATCTAACAAAATGAGAAAATGTGTCTCCATGCTTTTATTCCCGCCCTCATGATATTTAATGGCGTGTAAAGTGGCTCGGGTACGTCCTTGTATCTCGGTCGACCAAAACCCCTGCCAGAACAAAGACTCGAATGTAGACCAAGAGTCTACCTACTCCTCTACGCTTGAACACCAGCATGACGCCACCCCTTCCAACGACGCAGCAATGAGACGCTTCTTCTGTTACTAAGGAACATCCTGACCGTCTCACAGGTTACTCAACCTAATAGGGTGGCTTACGGGATTCTACCACGTGTGGCTGTTAAAATGAGGCACCTGGTCTGCCATCATTTGGAAGCCCAGACGTGCAGTGAGACCATTTACAAGACCTCAAATGGCCTTTGGTGGTGAAGCATCTAGCCTAGTCCCAGTTAACTCGCTGAGCATCACTTCTTCATGAAGCAACACCTCCCGGATGTGGGCCGTATCAATCAACGAGACGTTTCTCCTCATTCGGCCTCAGTGAGTAGGCACTTAGCCTCCTTCTCAGTATCTTCCTTCAGTACCTCAACCTGAGCAGCGAACAGAGTGCAACTTTCTTCCACCGGGGCCACTAATTCGAGGACTCTCTCCTCCATTCTGGCCGTTAAATTAACCTAGAGGCGAGTCTCGACCCGCTCCTGAGTCAAGAGATTTTGTTGTTGGACTAGTTCAAGACGTCCATTAACCGTGGATCGGACTTCATTAAGACGATTTTCGAAAGTTTCACGTGTATCATTAATGGAAACGCGCAGCTCCTGGACAGACGATTTAACCCCACCACCCCCCAAGTGTGTTTCGGTTGCCGCCCTCGACTCCTGTTGCTCCGTCCTCGCAATCTCCGACTCTGCGTGCGCTGTTGTTCAAGCCTCCTCCTGGGATGTGTTCAGAACGGTCATCTCCTCCCGCATACAAGTTAATATTACCGCTAAGCCATGTAAGACGAACATTGCTGCTGCTGGCAATATTTGCAGCGGAACGGGGTCTCCCTCCAGTGGCAATACTAAGACCTGTTGTTCCGTGACACAACCCCCAGAAACTTCCTCATCCGTACCCTGGTTTACACCTTGTGGAGTGTTCATTGCTACAGATTGGCACACCAATGCGGGCAGCAGGAGGCAATCTCATTCGTACAATACTAGGTAAAGGTCATTATTAGAAGGTGCGGTAACGCAGGTAATAAAGAACACTCCACAAGGTGTGAACCAGGGTACGGATGAGAAAGTTGATGAGGGTGGTGTCACGGAACAACAGGTCTTAGTAATACCACTGAAGGGAGACGCCGTTTCGCAGCAAATGTTGCCAGCAGCAGCAGTGTTCGACTTAGAAAGCTTAGTGGCAATATTAATTTGTATGTGGAAGGAGATGACCGCTCTGCGCACAGGCCAGGAGTGGGCTCAAACATCATCACAGGAAAAGTCTAAGATCACGAGGGCGGCGCTCAAGACACGCTTAGGGTCACTTGAAGCGTCCGTCCAAGAGATGCGCGTTTCCATTAATGATACACGCGGAACTCTCGAAAATTGTCTCTATGAAGTGAAATCCAAGGTTAATAGACGTCTTTAACTAGTCCAACAACAAAATATCGCATTCCAGGAGCAGGTCGAGACCCGCCTGGCGGTGACAGAGGTTATATTAACAGCCAAAATGGAGGAGAGAGTCCTGGAACTAGTGGTTCCTGTGGAAGCCCGTTGGACTCAGTTTGCTTTTCAATTTGGGGTACTGAAGGAGGAATCTGAGAAGAAGGCTAAGCGCCTACTCACTGAGGCCGAAGCTAGGGGAAACTCCGCGTTGGTGAGGAAGCACACATACGGGAGTCAACGAAGCAGGAGGTAGCGAAGCTCAGTGAGGTAGCTGGGACTAGGCTAAATGCTTCACCACCACAGGCCATTTTGGGTGTGGTAGATACTCTCGGTAAACGTATAGGCTTCCAAATGATGGCAGACCAAGTACCTCATTTTAACAACCACACGTGAGAGAATCCCAAAGGCTACTTTTAGATGTTGTGTAGCCTGTGGGACGGTCAGGATGTTCTTTGGAGAGAAAGGGAGCATCTAGTTACTGCATCGTTGGAAGGGGTGGCGTCATTCTGGTGGTCCAACGTAGAGGAGGAGGTAGAATTATGGTCCGAATTTGAGTCTTTGTTCCGGCAGGAGGTTTGGTCGCCCGAAATACAAGGACGTACTCAAGCCAATTTACACACCATGAAATATCGCAAGAGTGGAAATAAAAGCAGTGAAGCACATTTCCTCATTCTGTTGAATAGGAGCAGACATCTGTATCTACCCATGACGTTCTCAGAATTGGTTAACATGGCCATGGGGCAATTCCTGCTTCGAGTTAAGTAACTGTTGGGGGTTGTAAGGTATGGGGGCGGTGCTGATTAACAATGGGAATTGAGACGTCTGCACCACATAGAACAGCTTCATAGGATGGCCAAGATGCCATCAGGGAGAAGACACCTCAAGGACAGAGACCTCAACAACAGATCCAGCCACATGGACAAATAAAGGGGCAGTGGCCAGATGTTGGGGGACTACCTCCACAACAATGGGGTAACCGTGGTTTCAGCTAATCCTCCCCATCAAGATTTCAAACTGGGAGGCCACCATCTACGTACCAAAGGGGGCAACCCAGCCCACAGCCTCGAATATCTGTGACACAAGTGGATTATCCTCCTGGACCAATGTGGTATCCTTTCTGGAAGCTAGCTCCAGGGTTCCCGTCTAACACGGGTGAGGGTAGGTTCTACGGTAAAGTTACCAATGAAGGTGTGTACATTACTAACGACGCTTATGATTGGGAGGAAAATGTGGACCATATTCCTTGGGGGTTTACGCCAACAACAAGTGGAAGATGCGGAAGAGACAAGAAGGGCGTAGGCCTGTTTGTCCGTACAACAAGTAGGGAAGAGAAGGCAACCTAGACTCGGAATTCTATCCTATTCTCTTCTACCTTCCGAGTCTAGCTGGCCTTCTCTTCCCCACTTGTAGTACGGAGAATCAGCCCTACTCTCTCCATGTCCATTTCGCTTCTTCCACTTGTTATTGGCGCCGCCCCCAAATGCAAGGCACACAGACTTCTCTCTATCATGAGCATCGTTAGTGACGTACACTCCTTCATTGATAACTTGGCCGTAGAACTGACTCTCACACGTGTGAGGCGGGAACCCTGGAGCTGGCTCCCAAAAAGGGTACCACACTTGTCCAGAAGGATATCCCACCTGTGTCACAAATACTCGAGGCTGTGGGCTGGTTTCCCCCGCTGCTACGCAGGCGGTGGCCTCCAAGGTTGAAGTCTTGATGCGGAGGGTTGGCGGAAACCGTAGTTACACCAGTGTTGTGAAGGTGAACCCCCCAAAATCCGGCCGCTGCCTCTCTAGTTGTCCACGTGGCTGGATATGACCTTGAGGTGTCGTCTCCCCTGATGGCATCTTGGCCATCCTAAGAAGCTGTTATATGTGGTCCAGACGTCTCAATTCCCTTCGGAAATCAACCCCACCCCCATACCTTACTGGCCCCAACATTTCCTGAACTCTAAGCGGGAATTAGCCCAGGTACATGTTAACCAGCTCTGAGTCAGTCACGGATACATTCAGGTGTCTGCTCCTATCTAACAAATTACGAAATGTGTCTCCATGTTATTATCCCCGCCCTTACGATATTTAATGGCGTGTAAATTGGCTATGGTACGTCCTTGTATCTTGGGATACCAAAAATCCTCCCGGAACAATGACTCGAGTGCGAACCACGAGTCTACCTCCTCCTCCTCTAAGGTGGACCACAAGCATTACGCCAACCTTTCCAACGATGCAGAAATGAGACGCTTCTTGTTTTTCCAAGGAACATCCTGACCGTCCCACAGGCTTTTCTACCTCTTAAGGTGGCTTACGGGATTCTCCCCCGTGTGGCTGTTAAAATGAGGCACTTGGTCTGCCGTCATTTGAAAGCCTAGACGTGCACCGAGAGCATCTACCAGACCCCAAACGCCCTGTGGTGGTGAAGCATCTAGCCTAATCCCAGTTACCTCGCTAATCTTCACTACCTCCTGGCGCACCACCTCCTATGTGTGCCGCATCAACCAACGCAGCGTCTCTCCACATTCGGCCTCGGTGAGTAGGTGCTTAGCCTCCTTCTCAGCTTCCTCCTTCAGTACCCCAACTTGAGCAAAGAACTGAGTACAATGTGCTTCCACAGGAGCCACTAGTTCGAGGATACTCTCCTCCATTCTTGCCGTTAAAATAACCTCAGTCACCTCAAGGCGGGTCTTGACCTGCTCCTGGAAAGCGATGTTTTGTTTTTGGACTAGTGCAAGACGTCCATTAACCGTGGATCGCATTTCATCCAGACGATTTTTGAAAGTTTCACGTTTATAATTAATGGAAACGCGCTTCTCTTGGACGGACGTTTTAACTCCCCTCAAGAGTGATTCGGTTTCCACCCGCGCCTCCTGTTGCTCCATCCTAACAATCTTCGACTCTGCCTGCGCTGCTTTTCGAGCACCCTCCTGGGCTGTGTGCAGAGCGGTCATCTCTTCCCGCATACAAGTAGATATTACTGCTAAGCCCTGTAAGTCGAACACTGTTGCTGGCAACATTTGCAGCGGAACGGAGTCTCCCTCCAGTTTTATTACTAAAACATGTTGTTCCGTAACACCACCTCCAGGAACATTATCATCCATACTCTGGTACACACCTTCTGGAGTGTCCATTGCTACAGAGTGACGCACCAATTTGGGGGCAGGAGGCAATCACATTCGTACAATACTAGGTCAAGGTCACTATCAGAAGGTGCAGACAGGCAGGTAGCAATGGACAATCCACAAGGTGTGAACCAGGGTACGGATGATAAAATTGCTGGGGGTGATGTCACGGAACAACAGATCTTAGTAATGCCACTGAAGGGAGACGCCGTTCCGCAGCAAATGTTGCCAGCAGAAGCAGTGTTAGACTTACAAAGCTTAGAAGTACTATTAATTTGTAAGCGGGAGGAGATGACCACTCTGCGCACAGGCCAGGGGGAAGCTTGAACATCAACGTAGGCAGAGTCGGAGAACGCGAGGCAGGCACTTAAGATACGCTTACGGGCGGTTCAAGTGTCCGTCCAAGAGATGCGCGTTTCAATTATTGATACACGTGGAACTTTCGAAAATCGTCTGGATGAAGTGCGATTCAAAGTTAATGGATGTATGTCTTGAACTAGTCCAACAACTAAATCTCGCGTTCCACGAACAGGTTGATGCCCACCCTGTTGTGAGTGTGATTGATTTAACGGCCAGGATCGATGAGAGAGTCTTCGAACTAGTGGCTTCCGGGGAAGCACGTTAAATTCAGTTCACTGCTCAATTTGGGGTACTGAAGGAAGAAGCCGAGAATGAGGCTACGATTCTACTCACTGAGTCCGATACTAAGAGAAACGCTACGTTGGTTGTTGCGGCCAACATCCGGGAGGCGGTGTGGCAGGAGGTAATGAGGCTCAGCGAGGTAGCTGGGACTTGGCTAGACGCTTCTCCACCACAAGCCATTTTGGGTCTGGTAGATGCTCTCGGTGCACGTCTAGGCGTCCAAATGATGCAGACCAAGTACCTCATTTTAACAACCACACGTGAGAGAATCCCCTAGGCCACCTTAAGAGATTGTGTATCTTGTGGGAAGGTACAGGATATTTTTTGGAAGGAAAAGAACCGTCTCATTTCTGCAATGCTGGAAGGGGTGGCGTCATGTTGGTTGTCCAGCGTAGAGGAGGAGGTAGACTCATGGTCCGCATTCAAGTCTTGTTCTAGCAGGAGTTCTGGTCACCCGTGTTACAAGGACTTATCCGAGCGACGTTACATGCCATGAAATATCGTGAGGGCGGGAATAAAAGCAGTGAGGCACATTTCCTCATTCTTTTAGATAGGAGCAGACACCTGGATGTACCCATGACTGACTTAGAGCTAGTTAAGATGGCCCTTAGATAATTCCCACTTCGAGTTCAGGAACTGTTGGGGGTGGTAAGGTATGGGGGCGGGGCTGATTAACGAAGGGAATTGAAACGTCTGGACCACACAGAACAGTTTCGTAGGATGGCCAAGATTCCAGCAGGGGAGTAGATAATTCAAGGACAAAGACCCCAACAACAGATCCAGCCACCTGAACAACTAAAGGGGCAGTGGCCAGAATTTGGGGGCCACCTCCACAACACTGGAGTAACCGTGGTTTCAGCCAATCCTCCCATCAGGATTTCAAACTGAGAGGCCACCGCCTACGTACCAGTGGGACCAAGCCAGCCCACAGCCTCAAATATCTGTGACATAGGTGGGTTATCCTCCTGGACTAATGTGGTATCCTTTCTGGGAGCCAAATACATGGTCCCTGCTTCACACGGGTCAGGTTCAGTTCTACGTTCAAATTACCAATGAAGGTGTGTACGTCACTAACGGTGCTCATAATCGGGAGTTTGTGGACCATGTACCTCGGAGCGGTGCCAATAAAAAGTGGAAGAAGCAGAAGAGAAAAGGAGGTAGTAAGCCTGTTCCTCCGTACAACAAGTAGGGAAGAGAACGCACCTGAACTCAGAAGCTAAAAGATAAAAAGAAACAAGGCAGTGCAAAACACCTCCGCGACAATATTCGGGAGACTGATGAAATGAGAGGTAGAGCTCTAGAAAGTGTGAACAAAATTGAAAGACAATGTGTCTAAAGAGGAAAACTTGTCCAGCCTAAATAATCGAGTTCCCCTTTGTTACTGCTCCAGTGAGTGTGGATAAGGGTAACCTCATATTTCTTGTCCCTATAGAACGGGGGATAAGAAGAAGTGCCACGTGTGAAACTAACCACTGAACTAACGGGATGGAAGATAATATCTACTCAAATTTTTCTTCAACCAAGCTACAGGACTCTTTGGTTTTGAGGAAGTTCTCCACCTGCCACACCAGCAAAACAGGCATTGCGTCTGGAAACTAACTCTTTTTAACTTTGTTGGCTAGAGCCGTTTGAATATCAGTCACTGCTATTATGTTAAAGGGCTATGAGCCTATACACAGTAAATACTGTAAGCCGTTTAAAAGGACTTTCTAGCGTGTTTTTTGTTATATCATTACTATATTTTATGTGTTATTTAATCGGTCATTATTTATTACTATGTTAGTTCTTAAGAGGGTATATTTGTGTAGTATAGTTTATGGCCACCTCTACTAAAGCTGGCAATATAAATTCAATGGTCTATTCATCAGTTAAGTTTGCCTTTTATTCATAAATTATAAAATTTTACTGTCAAGGCAGATGTTTCAAAATTGACAGAAAACCTATTTTTTCTGCCGTGGCTTCTTGAGGTACCCAGAAACCCGAGAGTTAAGCTGGATGTTTCTTTACCGGCACCAGTCGTGCGGGCGTATTAGTATTGTGTTAGAACAGGGTTTCACCAATCCCCCGAATATTATCACGTAGGTGTTTAGCTTCTTTTCTCCTCTCTTCTAGCTTCCGAGTCCAGCTGGCCGTCTCTTCCCCACTTGTTGTACGGAGAAACGAGCCTACTCTTTTCTTGTTCATTTCGCTTCTTCCGCTTGTTATTGGCGCCGCCCCCTGGGGCGGCCTTCTACCGATCATTAGCGTCGATAGTAACGTACACTCCTTCATTGGTAACGTGGCCGTAGAACTGGCCATCACCCGTGTGAGGCGGAGACCCTGGAACTGGCTCCCAGAAAGGTTACAACACTGGTACAGGAGGTTAACCTTCCTGTGTCACAGATACTGGAGGCTGTTGGCTGGCTTGCCCCTTCTGGTATGCAGGTGGTGGTCTCCCAGGTTGAAATCCTGATGGGGAGGGTTACCTGAAATCACAGTTACTCTAGTGATGGGGAGGTGAACCCCCGACATCTAACCGCTGCCTCTCTAGTTGACCAGGTGGCTGGATCTGTTGTTGGTATCTCTGTCCTTGAGGTGTCTTCTCCCTCGATGGCATCTTGGTCATCCTACGAAGCTGTTCTATGTGGTCCAGAGCTCTCAATTCCTTTTGGAAATCAGCCCAACCCCCATACCTTATTGCCCCCAACACTTCCTGAACTCGAAGCAGGAATTGGCCCAGGGCCATGTTAACCAGCTCTGAGTCAGTCACGGATACATTCAGGTGTCTGCTCCATTCTATTAAAATATGGAAATGTGTCTCCAAGCTTTATTTCCCGCCCTCTCATTATTTCTTGGCGTGTAAATGGCTCGGGTAATTCCTTCTATCTCGGGTGACCAGAATTCCTGCCGGAACAAAGACTCGAATGAGGACCTTGATTCAACCTCCTCCTATACGCTCGACCACCAGCATGACGCCACCCTTTCCAACGATGCAGCAATGAGACGTTTCTTCTCTCTCCAAGGAACATCCTGACCGTCCCCAAAACTATTCAAACTCTTAAGGTGGCTTACGGGATTCTCAACCATGTGGTTATTAAAATGAGGAACTTAGTCTTCCATCATTTGGAAACTTAGAGGTCCACCGAGAGCATCTGTCAGACCATAAATGACCCGTGGTGGTGAAGCGTCTACCCTAGTCCCAGCTACCTCGCTGAGTTTCACTACCTTCATCCTCGCCGCCTCCGGATGTTGGCCACATCAACCGACGTGGCGTCTCTCCTAGCTTCGGACTCAGTGAGTAGGTGCTTAGCCTCCTTCTCAGCTTCCTCCTTCAGTACCCCATCTTGAGCAGCAAACTGAGTGGTATGTTATCCATTCAGCTACTAGTTCCAGGCTTCTCTCCTCCACTCTGGCCGTTAAATTAACCACAGTCACCTAAAGGCGAGTATCGACCTTTTTCTGAAACGCGAGGTTTTGTTGTTGGACAAATTCAAGACGTCCATTAACAATGGATTGCACTTTATATAGATGATTTTCGAAAGTTTAACGTGTATCATTAATGGAAACGGGCATATCTTGGACGGACGTATTAACCCGCCCCCCTTGCAAACGTGTTTCGGTTGCCACCCTCGCCTCCTGTTGCTTCTTCCTCGAAATCTCCGACTTTGCCTTCGCTGCTGTTCAAGCCTCCTTATGGGCTGTGTACAGAGCGGTCATCTCCTCCCGCATACAAGTTAATGTTACCGCTAAGCCATGTATGTCAAACAATGCTGCTGCTGGCAACATTTGCAGCGGAATGGGGTCTCCCTCCAGTGGCAATGATAAGACCTGTTGTTTTAGGAGACCACCACCGGCAACTTTCTCATCTGTACCCTTGTTCACACCTTGTGGAGTGTCCATTGCTACAGAGTGGCGCACCAATGTGGGCGGCAGGAGGCAATCCCATTCGTACAATACTAGGTCAAGGGCAATATCAGAAGGTGTGGCAAGGCAGGTAGCAATGAACACTCCACAAGGTGTGAACCAGGGTACGGATGAGAAAGTTTCTGGCGCTGGTGTCACGGAACAACAGGTCTTAGTAATGCAACTGAAGGGAGACGCCATTCCGTAGCAAATGTTGCCAGCAGCAGCAGCAGTGAGTGACTTACAAAGCTTAGCGGCAATATTAATTTGTATGTGGAAGGAGATGACCGCTCTGCACACAGCCCAGGAGGGGGCTCAAACATCATCATAGACAGAGTATATGATCGTGAGGGCGGCGCTCAGGACACGCTTAGGGTTACTTCAAGCGTCCGTCCAAGAGATATGCGTTTCCATTAATGATACACGCGGAACTTTTGAAAATCGTCTGGATGAAGTGAGATCCACGGTTAATGGATGCCTTGAACTAGTCCAACAAAAAAATCTCGATTTCCAGGAGCCGGTTGAGACCCGCCTTGTGTTAACTGAGGTTAATTAACGGCCAGAATGAAGGAAAGAGTCCTCGAACTAGTGGCTCCGGTGGAAGCACATTGTACTCAGTTCTTTGCTCAAGTTGGGGTACTGAAGGAGGAAGCTGAGAAGGAGGCTAAGCACCTACCCACTGAGGCCGAATGTGTAGAGACGCTGCGTTGGTTTATGCGGCTCACATCAAGGAGGTGGTGCAACAGGAGGTAGTGAAGCTTAGCGAGGTAACTGGGACTAGGCTAGATGTTTCACCACCACAGGCCGTTTGGGGTCTGGTAGATGCTCTCGGTGCACGTCTAGGCTTTCAAATGACGGCAGACCAAGTGCCTCATTTTAACAGCCACACGGGGGAGAATCCCGTAAGCCACCTTAAAAGGTTGAGTAGCCTGTGGGATGGCACACAAGAAACACAAGAAACGTCTCATTGCTGCATTGTTGGAAAGGTTGGCTTAATGCTTGTAGTCCAGCATATATGAGGAGGAAGATTCATGGTTCGCATTCGAGTATTTGTTACGGCGGGATTTTTGGTTGCCCGAGAACAAGGACGTATCCTAACCACTTTACACGATAGGAAATATCGCGAGGGCGAGAATAAAAGCAGTGAGGCATATTTCCTCATTCTGATGGATAGGAGCAGACATCTGGATGTACCCATAACGGACTCAGAGCTGATTAACATGGCCCTGGTCCAATTCCTGCTTCGAGTTAAGTAACTGTTGAAGGTGGTAAGGTATGGGGGCAAGGCTGCTTAATGATGGGAATTGAAACTTCTGGACCACATTGAACAGTTTCGTAGGATGGCCAAGATGCCATCAGCGGAGAAGAATCCTCAAGGACAGTGACCCCAAAAATTGATCCAGCCACATAAACAACTAAAGGGGCATTGTCCAGATGTTGGGGGACCTCCTCCACTACAATGGGGTAACCGTAGTTTGAGCCAATCCTCCCATCAGGATTCCAAACTGGAGGGCCAACACCTACTTACCAGAGGGAGCAAGCCAGCACACAGCCTCGAATATCTGTGACACAGGTGGGTTATCCTCCTGGACCAATGTGGTATAATTTCTGGGAGCCAGCTCCCGAGTTCCCGCCTCACACGTGTGCTGGCTCCTAGAAATGGTACCACACTGGTCCAGGAGGATAACTCACCTGTGTCACAGATACTCGAGGCTGTGGGCTGGCTTGCCCCCTTTGGTAAGCAGGTAGTGGCCTCCCAGCTGAAAGCACTGTTACCCCTGTGCTGTGGAGGTGAACCCCTTATATCTGGCCACTGCCTCTCTAGTTGTCCAGGTGGCTGGACCTGTTGTTGGCATCTCTGTCCTTGAGGTGTCTTCTCTCTTGATGTCATCTTGGCCATCCTACGAAGCTGTTCTATGTGGTCCATTCGTCTCAATTCCCTTCGGAAATCCGCCGCACCCCCATACCTTACCACCCCCACCACTTCCTGAACTCGAAGTGGGAATTAGCCCAGGTACATGTTAATCAGCTCTGAGTCAGACACGGATACATTCTGGTGTCTGCTCCTATCTAACAAAATAAGAAAATGTGTCTCCATGCTCTTATTCCCGCCTTCAAGATATTTCATGGCGTGTAAAGTGGATCTGGTACGTCCTTGTAACTCGGGCGACCAAAATCCTGCCGGAACAAGGACTCTAATGCGAACCATGTGTCTACCTCCTCCTGTACGTTGGACCAAAAGCATGACGCCACCCTTTCCAACGATGCAGCATTGAGACGCTTCTTGTATTTCCAAGGACCATCCTGACCATCCCACAGGCTACTCAACTTCTAATGTGGATTACGGGATTCTACCCCGTGTGGCTGTTAAAATGAGGCACTTGGTCTGCCGCCATTTAAAAGCCTAGACGTGCACCGAGAGCATCTACCAGACCCCAAACGGCCTGTGGTGGTGAAGCATCTAGCCTAGTCCCAGCTACCTCGCTGAGCTTCACTACCTCGTAGCGCACCGCCTCCTTGATGTGGGCCGCATCAACCAACGCAGCGTCTCTCCCCATTCGGCCTTAGTGAGTAGGTGCTTAGCCTCCTTCTCAGCTTCCTCCTTCAGTACCCCAACTTGAGCAAAGAACTGAGTACAATGTGCTTCCAACCGGAGCCACTAGTTCGAGGACTATCTCCTTCATTCTGGCCGTTAAATTAACCTCAATCACCTCAAGTCGGGTCTTTACCTGCTCCTGGAAAGCGAGCTTTTGTTGTTGGACTAGTTCAAGACATCCATTAACCGTGGATCGCACTTCATCCAGACGATTTTAGAATGTTTCACGTTTATCATTAATGGAAACGCGCCTCCTATGGACGGACGTTGTAACTCCCTTAAAGAAAGTTTCAGTTGCCAACCTCGCCTCCTGTTGCTGCACCCTCACAATCTTTTACTCTGCCTGCGCTGCTTTTCGAGCACCCTCCTGGGCTGTGTGCAGAGCTGTCATCTCCTCCCGCATACAAGATAACATTACTTTTAAGCCCTGTATGTAGAACACTGCTGCTTCTGGCAACATTTGCAGCGGAATGGGGTCTCTCTCCAATTGCATTATTAAAACCTGTTGTTCCGTGACACCAACCCCAGGAACTTTATCATCCATACCCTGGTTAACACCTTGTGGAGTGTCCATTGCTACAGAGTGGCGCACCAATTTGGGTGGCAGGAGGCAATCCCATTCGTACAATACTAGGTCAAGGTCACTATCATAAGGTGTGGCCAGGCAGATAGCAATGGACACTCCACAAGTTGTGAACCAGGGTATGGATTATAAAATTGCGGAATTCACCAAACAACAGGTCTTAGTAATGCCACTGAAGGGAGACGCCGTTCCGCAGCAAATGTTACCAGCAGAAGCAGTTTTAGACTTACAAAGCTTAGTAGTAATACTAATTTGTAAGCGGGAGGAGATGACCACTCTACGCACAACCCAGTAGAAGGCTCGAACAGCATCGCAGGCAGAGTCATTAGACGCGAGGCAGGCGCTAAGACACGCTTAGGGGCAGTTCAAGCGTCATCCAAGAGATGCGCGTTTCGATTAATGATAAACGTGGAACTTTCGAAAGTCGTCTGGATGAAGTGCGATTCAAAGTTAATGGATGTATGTCTTGAACTAGTCCAACAACTAAATCTCGCGTTCCAGGAACAGGTCAAAACCCACGCGGATGGGAGTGGGATTAATTTAACGGTCAGAATGGAGGAGAGAGTCCTAGAACTAATGGCTCCTGAAGAAGAACGTTGCATTCAGTTCACTGCTCAAGTTGGGGTACTGAAGGAGGAAGCTGAGAATGAGGCTAGGAGCCTACTCAATGAGTCCGAAGCTAGGAGAGACGTTACGTTGGTTGTTACGGCCAACATCCGGGAGGCGGCGTGGCAGGAGGTAGTGAATCTCAGCGAGGTAACTGCGACTTGTGTAGAAGCTTCTCCACCACAAGCCATTTAGGGTCTGGTAGATGCGCTCGGTGCACGTCTAGGCGTCCAAATGATGTAGACCAAGTACCTCATTTTAACAACCACACGTGAGAGAATCCCCTAGGCCACCTTAAGAGATTGTGTATCTTGTGGGAAGGTCAGGATATTTTTTGGAAGGAAAAGAACCGTCTCATTTCTGCAATGCTGGAAGGGGTGGCGTCATGTTGGTTGTCCAGCGTAGAGGAGGAGGTAGACTCATGGTCCGCATTCAAGTCTTGTTCTAGCAGGAGTTCTGGTCACCCGTGTTACAAGGACTTATCCGAGCGACGTTACATGCCATGAAATATCGTGAGGGCGGGAATAAAAGCAGTGAGGCACATTTCCTCATTCTTTTAGATAGGAGCAGACACCTGGATGTACCCATGACTGACTTAGAGCTAGTTAAGATGGCCCTTAGATAATTCCCACTTCGAGTTCAGGAACTGTTGGGGGTGGTAAGGTATGGGGGCGGGGCTGATTAACGAAGGGAATTGAAACGTCTGGACCACACAGAACAGTTTCGTAGGATGGCCAAGATTCCAGCAGGGGAGTAGATAATTCAAGGACAAAGACCCCAACAACAGATCCAGCCACCTGAACAACTAAAGGGGCAGTGGCCAGAATTTGGGGGCCACCTCCACAACACTGGAGTAACCGTGGTTTCAGCCAATCCTCCCATCAGGATTTCAAACTGAGAGGCCACCGCCTACGTACCAGTGGGACCAAGCCAGCCCACAGCCTCAAATATCTGTGACATAGGTGGGTTATCCTCCTGGACTAATGTGGTATCCTTTCTGGGAGCCAAATACATGGTCCCTGCTTCACACGGGTCAGGTTCAGTTCTACGTTCAAATTACCAATGAAGGTGTGTACGTCACTAACGGTGCTCATAGATCGGGAGTTTGTGGACCATGTACCTCGGAGCGGCGCCAATAAAAAGTGGAAGAAGCGGAAGAGAAAAGGAGGTAGTAAGCCTGTTTCTCCGTACAACAAGTAGGGAAGAGGCCTTTTGTACTTGGAAGCTAGAAGACAAAAAGAAAGAAGGCAGAGCAAAACACCTCCTCGACAATATTCGGGAGACTGGTGAACAGAGAGGTAGAGTTCTAGGAAGTGTGAACAAAAGTGAAAGACAATGTGTCTAAAGAGGAAAACTTGTCCAGCCTCAATACTCGAGTTCGCCTATTTTAGTGCTCCATTGAGTGTGGATAAGGGTAACCTCATATTTATTGTCCCTAAAGAACGGGGGATAAGAAGAAGTGCCACTTGTCGAACTAACCACTGAACTACCGGAATGGAAGGTAATCTATACTCAATTTTTTCTTCAACCAGGTCACAGGACTCTTGGTTTTGAGGAAGTTCTCCATCTGCCCCACCAGAAACACAGGCATTGCATCTGTAAACTAACTCTTTAATACTTTGTTGGCTAGAACCGTTTGAATATCAGCCACTGCTAATATATGGGCTATGAGCTTATACACAGTAAATACTATAAGCTGTTAAAAAGGACGTTCTAGCGTGTTCTTATTTTATATCATTACTATTTTTTGTGTGTTTTTAATCGGTCATTATTTATGACTATATTAGTTCTTAAGAGGGTATATTTGTGTAGTATAGTTTATGGCCACCTCTACTAAAGATGGCAATAGAAATTCATTTGTCTATTCAACAGTTGAGTTTGCCTTTTATACATAGTTTAGAAAATTTTACTGTCAAGGCAGATGGGGGTCACGGTGCTCAGGCGTAAGGACCCTGCCAGATGTACGGCGGCAGGGACACGCTCGACCCGCGCACGCTTCATATAAGTGTGCATTAGACTGTCTTTGCCACCTCCCGGTACTGACAGATCTCCGAAAATCCGGCCGGGGCGCCTCCTCGGGGCGGCCCTGGGCAATGTGTCCGAACGGGTGTGTTCGGGCATAGATAAGACCCCGGCAGGTCATCTGTGTGTGAGGAGCGAGGCTCCTGGACATGCACTAAGCGGTTGGTAGTGCGTACCCGTTGGAGGCGGGGATAGCTGGTCAGGACACCTCCACGAGGTCCCCGCTGGGCAACTTCGGATGGTCGGCCTCAAAAGAAGGAAATGTATAGGGCAGAATGCCAAGTTTGGGAAAAGTGGAACAAGGCAGGGATAATTGAAGGCGGTGGGAGGCGATCATTCGGAGGCTGAGTTTCTGACCCCCTCGTGATTGGGCGATCACAAGGAGGGGCCAACTCCTACCCTCATCAGGTCCCAGTGAGGGGGGGGGTTTTCCCAAGTAACCCAAGGCGGGTCTGGCATGGGAGGGCTGGGCCCGGTTTTTCGGGTGCTAGAGTAAACCGGAATGGCACTCATGGACTTCGGTCCATGTCCGGCGAAAAGGTTCCGTCCCGATGGTAACAGGGGTTTACGCTGCGAAAAGCGAAAGCTTACAGGCGGCGGAAGCTGGAAAGGTCCCCAGACATGGGGGGATAACAAGGCCAATCAATGTCAAGGCAGATGTTTAAGAATTGACAGAAAACCCCTCTTTTCGGCTGTGGATTCTTCAGGTACCCAGAAGCCCGAGAGTTAAGCCGGATGTTTCTTAACTCGTGCTAGCCGGGCAGGCGTATAAATATTGTGTATGAACAGGGATTCACCAGTCTCCCGAATATTGCCACGGAGGTGTTATGCTCCGCCTTCTTTCCTCCTCTCTTCTAGTTTCCGAGTCCAGCTGGCCTTCTCTTCCCCACCTGTTGTACAGAGGAACAGGCCTACTACCTCCTTGTGCCTTTCGCTTCTTCCGCTTGTTAATGGCGCCGCCCCGATGTGCATTGTCCATAGGATACTCCTATCATGTTCGTCATTAGTGACGTACACTCCTTCTTTGTTAACTTAACCGTAGAACTGACTCTCACCCGTGAGAGGCGGGAACCCTGGGGCTGGCTTCCAGAAAGGGTACCACACTGGTCCAGGAGGATAGCCCACTTGTGTCACAGAAATTCGAGGCTGTGGACTGGCTTGCTCCCTTTGGTACGTATTCAGTGGCCTCCCAGGTT
This sequence comes from Timema poppense, assembly GCA_902141375.1. Lineage (NCBI taxonomy): Eukaryota > Metazoa > Arthropoda > Insecta > Phasmatodea > Timematidae > Timema > Timema poppense. The sequence goes on from CABFOV010003004.1 coordinate 16,879, forward strand.
GAAATGTTTATGGGGAAGATTGGAAGTTCACGGTTACCCCATTGTTGTGGAGATGGACTCCCAACATCTGGCTGCTGCCCGTTTAGTTGACCAGGTGGCTTGTTTTATTGTTGGGGTCTCTGTCATTGAGGTGGCTTCTCCTCTGTTTTATGCGGCCCCGACGTCTCATTTCCCTTCGGAAATTAGCCCCACCTCCATACCTTACCGCCTACAGCACTTCCTGAAATCTAAGTGGGAATTGTCCCAGCTCCATTTTAATCAGCTCTGAGTCAGTCATGGGCAAATCCAGGTGTCTGTTATTATAAACAGAATGAGGAAATGTGCCTCACAGCTTTTATTCTCAACCTCACGAATTTACATGCTATATAAAGTGGCTCGATTAAGTACTTGTATCTCGGGCGATCAGAACTCCTGCCGGAATTAAAGACTCGAATGTGGACCACTAGTCTACCTCCTCCTCTACGTTGGACCACAAGCATGATGCCTCCCCTTCCAACAATTAAGCAATGAGGTGCTTCTTCTCTCGCCAAAGAACATCCTGACCGTCCCACAGGCTACTCAACCTCTTAAGGTGCGGCAGAAGGGAGAGTGAGTAATTTAACAGTTTTTATAGAACTTAAATATTTTGGTCAAAATAAATCAAATATTTATACAGTAGCAAAATAGAGTTTAGTTTTATGCACATATATCGTGAGATATCAACATATCTTGATTATGTGTCAAGGGTGTCCGTCCTGGAATTTTTTCAAAACTTTTTAAGTTAAGAAAAAAGATTTGACAAAATTTCCTGGACACCCGTTACATATATTCAAGATTTGTTGATATTAGCATGTGCAGAAAACTAAACTCTGTGTTGTTACTGGAGAAATATTTGATTTATTTTGGCCAAAATATTTCAGTTCTATAAAAACTGTAAAAACACTTGCGCTCCCTTCTGCCACACCTTAAGGTGTCTTACGGGATTCTCCCCAGTGTGGCTGTTAAAATGAGGCACTTGGTCTGCCGTCATTTGAAAGCTTCGACGTGCACCGATAACATCTACCAGACCCCAAACGGCCTGTGGTGGTGAAGCATCTATCCTAGTCCCAGCTACCTCGCTGAGCTTTACTACCTCCTGCTGCACAGCCTCCCGAATGTGGGCCGCATCACCCAACGCAGCGTCTCTCCAGATTCGGCCTCAGTGAGTAGGTACGTAGACTTATTTTCAGCTTCCTCCTTAAATACCCCAACTAGAGCAGTGAACTGAGAGCAACGTGCTTCCACCGGAACCACTAGTTCGAAGACTCTCTTCTACATTCTGGCCGTTAAATTAACTTCAGTCACCTCAAAGTGGGTCTCGAACTGCTCCTGGAACGCGAGGTTTTATTGTTGTACTAGTTCAAGAGTTCAATTAACTGTGGATCGCACTTCATCCAGTTGATTTTTGAAAGTTTCACGTGTATCATAAATGGAAACGCGCATCTCTTAGATGGACGCTTGAACTGCTATCAAGCGTGTTTCGAGCGCCGCTGTCGCCTCCTGTTGCTCTCCCTTCGTGATCTTGGACTCTGCCTGCGCTGCTGTTAGAGTCCCCTCCTTGGCTGTGTGTAGAGCGTTCATCTCCTCCCGCTTACAAGTTAATATTACCGCTAAGCCCTGTAAGTCGAACACTGCCGCTGTTGGCAATATTTGTTCCGGAACGGCGTCTCCCTTCAGTGGCATTTCTAAGACCTGTTGTTCCGTGACACAACCACCGGCAACTTTCTCATCCGTACCCTGGTTCACACTTTGTGGAGTGTTCATTGCTACCTACCTGGCCGCACCTTCTGATAGTGACCGTGACCTAGTTTTCTAAGAATGGGATTGCCTCATGCCACCCACTTAGTTGGGTACTCTGTAGTAATGGACACTCCACAAGGTGTGAACGAGGGTACAGATGAGAAAGTTGCTGTTGGTAGTATCACGGAACAACAGGTCTTAGTAATACCACTGGATGGATACGCCGTTCTGGAGAAAATGTTACCAGCAGCAGCAGTTTTTGACTTACAGGGCTTAGCGGTAATATTAACTTGAATGCGGGAGGAGATGACCGCTCAGCGTACAACCCAGCAAGGGTTCGGACAACAGCGCAGGAAGAGTCGGAGATCGCGAAGGCGGTGCAACAGTAAACGAGGGCGGCGCTCGAAACACGCTTGGGGGCAGTTCAAGTGTCCATCCAAGAGATGCGCGTTTCCTTTAATCATACACGTGGGATTTTCGAAAAACGTCTGGATGAAGTGCAATTCACGGCTAATGGACATCTTGAACTAGGCCAACAACAAAACATTGCGTTCCAGGAGCAGGTCGAAACCCACCTGGAGGTGACTGAGGTTAATTACAAGTCAGAATGGTGGAGAGAGTCCTCAAACTAATGGCTCAGGTGGAGGCACGTTGCACTCAGTTCACTGCTTAAGTTGGGGTACTGAAGGAGGAAGCTGAGAAGGAGGCTAAGCGCCTATTCAACGAAGCCGAAGCTAGAAGAGACACCGCGTTGGTTTAGGCGGCCCACATTAAGGAGGTGGCGCAGCAGAAGGTAGTGAACCTCAGGGAGGTAGCCGGAACAAGGCTAGATGCTTAACCACCACAGGCCGTCTAGGGTCTGGTAGATGCTTTCGGTGCATATATAGGCTTCCAAATGATGCCAGACCAACTGCGTCATTTTAAATACCACACGAGTGAGAATACCGTAAACAACCTTAAGAGGTTGATTAGCCTGTGGAACAGTCAGTATATTCCTTGGAGATAGAAAAAAAAGCGTCTCTTTGCTGCATCGTTGGAAGTGGTGGCGTATTGCTGGTGGTCCATCGTAGAGGAGAAGGTATACACGTGGTCCAAATTTGAGTCTTTGTTCCGGCAGGAGTTTTGGTGCCCAAGATACAAGGACTTACCTGGGCCACTTTACACGACATGAAATATCGTGAGGGCAGGAATAAAAGCATGGAGGTGCATTTCCTCATTCTGTTAGATAGAGCAGACACCTGGATGTGCCCATGACTGACTCAGAGCTGGTTAAAATGGCCTGGGACAATTCCCGCTTCGAGTTCAGGAAGTGTTGGTGGCGGAGAGTTATGTGTGCGGGACTGATTTCCGAAGGGATTTGAGAGGACTGGACCTCATATAACAGCTTCGTGGGATGGCCAAGATTCCATCAGGGGAGAAGCAACCTCAAGGACATAGACCCCAACAACAGATCCACCCACCTGGATAACTAAAGGTGCAGCGACCAGATGTTGGGTGTTCACCTCCACAACAATGTGGTAACAGTGGTTTCAGCCAATCCTCCACATTAGGATTTTACCTTGGGAGGCCACCACCTGCGTACCAGAGGAAGCAAGCTAGCCCACAGCCTCGAGTATCTGTGACACAAATAGGCGAGAACCCTGGAACTGGCTCCCAGAAAGGGTACCACACTGGTCCAGGAGGATGACCCATCTCTGCCACAGATATTCGAGGCTGTGGGCTGGCTTGCTTCCTCTGGTACGCAGGCGTTGGCCTCCCAAGGTTGAAATCCTGACGGGGAGTATTGGCTGAAACCACGGTTACCACATTGTTGTTGAGGAGGACCCTCAATTTCTGACCGCTGCCCCTTTAGTTGTCCAGGTGGCTGGATCTGTTGTTGGGGTCTATGTCCTTGCGGTGTCTTCTCTAATGATCGCATCTTGGCCATCCTAAGAAGCTGTTCTATCTGGTCCAGACATGTCATGTACCATCGTAAATCAGCCCTTACCCCAACACTTCCTGAACTCGATGTAGGAATTGACCAGGGCATTGTTAACCAGCTCTGAATCAGTCATGAGCACATCCAGGTGGTTGCTCCTATCTAACAGAATGAGGAAATGTGCCTCACTGCTTTTATTAGCACCCTCACGATATTTCATGGCATGTAAATGGCTCGGGTAAGTCCTTGTAACCCAGGCGACCAGAACTCCTGCTGGAACAAAGACTCGAATGCGGACCACGAGTCTACCTCCTCCTCTACGCTGGACCACCAGGATGATGCCACCCCTTCCATCTAAGCAGCAATTAGACGCTTCTTCTGTTTCCAAAGAACATGCTGACAGGCCCACATGCTACTTAACCTCTTAGGTGGCTTACGGGATTCTCTCCCCTGTGGTTATTAAGATGAGGCACTTGGTCTGCCATCATTTGGAAGCCTAGACGTCCAACGAGAGCATCTACCAGGCCCTAAATGGCCTGTGGTTGCGAAGCATCTAGCCAAGTCCCAGCTAAATCGCTGAGCTTCACTACCTCCTGCCACGCGGCCTCCCGGATGTTGGCCGCATCAACTGACGTGGCGTCTCTCCTAGCTTCGGACTCAGTGAATAGGCGCTTAGCCTCTTTCTCAGCTTCCTCCTTCAGTACCCCAACTTGAGCGAACTGAGTGCAACGTTCTTCCATTGAGCAACTAGTTCGAGGACTCTCTCCTCCATTCTGTTCGTTAAATTAAACTTAGTCACCTCAAGGCGGGTCTTTATCTGCTCCTGGAACGCGAGGTTTTGGGTTTGGACTAGTTCAAGACGTCCATTAACCGTGAATCACACTTCATCCATACGATATTCGAAAGTTTCACGTGTATCATAAATGAAAACGCGCATCTCTTGGGCTGACTATTAAACTGCACCCAACGTGTTTCGAGCACCGTCCTCGATATCTCCGACTCTGCCTGCGCTGCTGTTAGATTCCCCTCTGGGCTGTTTGAAGAGCGGTCATCTCCTCCTGATTATATAAGAAATATTACCGCTAAGCCCTGTAAGTCGAACACGGCTGCTGGCAATATTTGCTGCGGAACGGCGTCTCCCTCCAGTGGCATTACTAAGACCAGTTGTTCCGTGACACCACCACCAGCAACTTTCTTATCCGTAACCTGGTTCACACTTTGTTGAGTGTCCATTGCTACCTGCCTGGCCACACCACCTGATAGTGACCTTGAACTAGTATTGTACGAATGGGATTGCCTCCTGCCGATCATATTGGTGGGCCACTCTGTAGTAATTAACACTCTACAAAGTGTGAACCAGGGTACGGATGAGGAAGTTGCTAGGGGTTGTGTCAAGGAACAACAGGTCTTAGTATTGCCACTGAACGGAGACGCCGTTCCACAGAAAGTGTTGCCAGCAGAAGCAGTGTTCGTCTTACACGGCTTAGCGGTAATATTAACTTGTAAGCGGGAGGAGATGACCGCTCACCACACAGCCCAGAGGGGAATCGAACAGCAGCGGAGGCAGAGTCGGAGATCACGAGGGCGGAGCAACAGGAGGCGAGGCGGTGCTCGAGACACGATTGAGGGCAGTTAAAACGTCCGTCGAAGAGATGCGCGTTTCAATTAATGATACACGTGAACCTTTCGAAAATCATCTGGATGAAGGGTGATCCACGGTTAATGGACTTCTTGAACTACCAACAACAAAACCTCGCGTTCCAGGAGTAGGTCGAGACCCGCCTGGAGACGGTTGAGTTTAATTTAACGGCTAACTTTGGGTAGCCTGACTTGTACTACTTGCTCCAAAACGTCAGATCGTAGAGATGAGTGCGAAAAAAGTGCGGGAATGGCAGAAAGGTTTGAGAAAAAAACTCGAACTTTGCTGTTTGCTTTTTCCAATATCAAATTTAGCTGATGAGTGTAACAATTTACAAAATAGGCAAATGGGTATGTTTCTCTAATCTTGGCCTGTACACCCCCAACAGAGCCACTCATAACATTAGCACCATCATACGTCTGTGCTATTAATCTTCCTTTTGAAGTGTCTAGAAGAGGTTTGATGTGGTCCATTATGCATTTTGCTAAGGTGCCTGCACATCTTCCTTCAGGAATAAGAAACCCCCAAAACCTCTCACAAGCCAACCCCTCAAACACATACCTAAAAACTAATACCATCTGACAATGGTTCGTTACATCAGTTGTCTCATCACATTCGATGGCTACAAATTCAGAATCACGTATCTGCTTTTCTATTTCCTCCCTACAGACATTAAGCATGCAGTCCAGTATGTCATTTTGTATTATTTTCGATGTTCCTTTGAATACAGTGGCTGATTCTAAATGGTATTTCATTGCAGAATCCAGCTCAGCAGTATAATTAATTAAACCTCTGTAGATCAGGATTTGTAGATGATGCTAATTCGTCATGACCTCTGAGAGGTAATTCAAAAACACCACAGAATTTAACACATGAAATCAACCTTTTTAATATGTGCCTATTTTTGTCAACGTGAGTATTGTGTTTTTTTACGGTTTTCTCTGTATTGTGAGTCTAGACTAGACGATATGTTTACTTTGCCTAGCAAAGAAAGATCAACGACACTATTCATGTGATTCACAGATACTTCGTGTTTCTTAATTTTTTCTGTTAAATGTTTTATATCATTGACGCCCTTTACTATCCACAAGCATTCACCACTCTTTCTGGGAGAAAACAAAATACACGGGAAACAGTACAAAGATTTGTCCACATCACAGCCATTTTTTTTTGTATGCATCTTTGGTCTTGATCTGTCTTTTAAAAACTCGATTTTCATTTTTCTTTTTTTCACTTTGTTCCATACAAAATTCAGGACATGGCCTACCTAATGATTTCAATTCTCTTTTTTGATCAAGAGTTAATCTTGCAATATTCGTTGTCTTAAGCGCCTGAATTGAACTATTCATATTAAGCCTAGTTACAAAAAATATTAACACACATAGCTTTTAAACATTATCCTAAAATAACCCTACATAATATTATTATAAACACACACCCCACACACTTCCTCAAGATGCAGGAGCACACAGGATGACTGACAACAACTATTGCTGGTTCACGCTATATACACTTTTCACAAGCTTTCAACCCTAGGGCGCGTAAGGGAGTGCGCCTTCAAAAGAAGAATAAGCAATGCTAGCTATAGCAGGATGGGGACAATGGGTTAAGGGGAGGGAAGGTTTGGTTTCACAATGCATGGCACTGACAGTCGTGCGCCTGACTGCATGCCATTTTAAAAACATTGCCTGCTATTACTTAAACCAAAATCATATTTTTCTTGAAACTATTATGGCAAGATAAAATTGTCGTTAGAGTGTGAATAATAAGTTTAAAAGGAACTGGGGATTCGTAGGGATGGGGGGCGCGCGCCTCCGCGCCTTAAGGACGAGCTGCCCCTGAGTAAGGCAGAGGCTAGTTTAAATACTTCTTACCTTTTCCATGAATTTTCACTCCATTCAACCCACTGTGGCTTATATCAAATTTAGATTTACAAAATATTTTAGTGAGGATTACTCCATATATATTATTATAACTGTAAGGGATTGTTAATTTAGGAATCAGATAGCGAAAGATATTATTTAAGCTTTTAGTGAGGATTACTCAATCTAGCTATCATTTTCTAACTATAATATATCTAGATGGAGTAAGCCTCACTAAAAAGCATAGATAATAGCTTTGGCTATTTGATTTTTAAATATGCAATCCCTTTCAATTATAAAAATTGTACAAATGGCAGCATTAAGCCAACTACCGAATCAAAGGTGGCTGTGTTATCTGATAGATAGTGATGTTAATAAAATCACACATTTGTAGCCGACGATTTAGGCACGTCCATAATAGACTCTGCCTTAAAATATGAGTGAAGAATGACCCTGGGCACCGGACGATTCCTGGATAGCTCAGTGGTTAGAGCATTGGCGTACTAAGCCAAAGGTCCTGGGTTCGATTCCTGTGTCCAGGTGTCATTTTTCAATTTTCAGAATAAGAAAAAATAATCATGCTTAAAATGCTGATCATCGGCTTAACTAAATTGACATCCAGCATCAGCCCAGCCCTCATTTAAATTAAAATACTGCAGTGGGTTGTTAGTAATAGTTAAAATAATTTAGCAATCACAGCAGATAATGGTTCATATTTTGGGTACAAACCTGTTTTTTTAGCGCCACATATTATTACCTGTTTGGGTTATACGCGGAAACCTACTGTTATTACTTATAAAGCTCACTTGGACGTGTTGAATAACTCGAGTGAAAAGTAACTTCAATAAAATATAGTTGAAAAAACAAAACACTATCATCAAATTATTTTTCTAGGTCACGTTGGCAGCACTGCCCAGTGCCTGGCCTAATGGAAACAGATAATTGTTGCTAAAAAACTAATATTTATTCCCTAATTCCCATAGGTTATTGATTTCTGATGCGCCATCAATTAAAGTATTTCATGAATTTGTGGGTAAGAAGAGAAGACAAAACACCAAGCAGTTGATCTCTTTTCACATCAGAAACTATAATGGACAAGCAAAAATTTGGATAGTTATAGTGTGATCTTAGAATATTAGAAACATAATCAAACTAAAGACACATTAAACAAAACATTTTACTCGGAGACAGGTGAGGGATTAGATAATTATTTGATAAAACAGTTCTTTAAAGGGGTCACCAATTATTTTGGATGGAGGTCATTTTTAAAAACTCAACACACTTCCGCAGTTCGGCAAAACTTTAACACTGACTAAAGCTCAAGCCCTCTAAGACTATAATAATTCATAAATGTGATTTTCTTTCCTTTTAGTTACTTTACTTATTTATTATTACTAGCCTTCAATGTCTATCTACTACCAGCCTACGACAGAAATAGCATAATTTCTTCTGTTTAACCCTATCTATTCAAGGCCCTTAAAAATGTATCAGCAGTCTGCCATTTGGTGATCACTGGCCTATAGCCTTCCTTATTAGTATTTATTAAGATGTAACCATCTAGTAAAAAATTGCAAACCTATAAGATGCTTAGGCAACAGCCAAACAAGCGGTAAATGTCACATTATGTGACAAATGACACTCAGTGAATTCAAGTGTAACAGGCCAGGCAGGGGGGTAAATGTGGCTAGGTAGGGTGGGAGGACATATTGCAGCTCAAATAGGCTAGGATCCATTTCAAAAACTACAAATACTGCTATACAATGGCCATACGTGGTGATCTAATGGTAGAGGGAGATCCAGAATTATATTTTTTATAGCTTTTTACTTTCTATGGATATGTATCACATTGACAGTGAGTCAATGTTTGTAAGAAAGCATATATTTAAAAAAAAGGTACATGTTGCCTAAGTGTTTCACAAATAAGAACAATTTTTCCCTTCATTGACCTTTCCCTGATAATAGGGTGAATCCACCACTTTCTTTGACCACAAGTGGCTCTGACGCTGCACAAGTTCCCATTATATCCTTAGTTCCATGTAATCTTGTCAGAATTGATTATAGTTTGGGTGTACCTAAGCTGACCCTTCTTAAATGGTTTACCTCTCTCCCACCATTCAAATATGGGTACATTTCCTTTTAAACTACCTTCGTCAATCTAATCCCATTAGTTTAGTGAATGTCTACCTACAATATGAAGGGGCACTCAGATTCTGTGATAAAACTAGAGATAAATCAACTTTTGTTCTGCAATTCATGGTCAAACTTACTTGAGAAATCATTGAAGAACAGATGTGTCGAGAGATTTGTCATTCAACCTCGAGCTATACTTAATACTTGTTTGGCTTTAGCCTCCTGAATGTATTTAACCGATTTACAAAGACGGGAGTGACCCATTCACTATAAAATTAGCGGATGCTGCATACCTACAATCTTTTAAAATAAATTGTAATCAGATTTAATTTTCTGTTTGGGAAAATTAGCAAGTATAAAACAACTTACTATCACGAATCTTTTAATCTTGAATATTCTTATGGATTCTAGAGTTTCAAAGAATTTGAGGTCCCATACCTGCTAGAATGTAATACTATGTACATATCAATTAATAACAACATATCAACATAATATTTCTACCCAGTGCTGGCCAGCTATACATCCTTGATGAATATTGGTCAGTGTATTAACAGATGAAATTTAAACTAAAGTACAATTTTACACCTAAAGATGGCGCATATAACATAAATATTGTTGTTGTATGTTAAACGGAATTTAAAATATATCCAAACTAGTTTCAGAAATCACTCCCATTAAAACAAAGACAGAGCCAAAATGTTTGGAATACGTCTCACCACGCCCTGCACATACATTACCTAGTCATTTATCTTCAAGGAGTCAAAACAATGAGTGTGACGAAGACTCTCAGTTCACCAACAGCTTGTTGGCGATGTTTCGGCGGATGAAATGGAAAAAAAAGACATTGTGTAAGGCGGACATCTTGACAATAATGTCCAAGTACGAAAGTGACGATGATGATTGAAAAATAGGTTTGGATTTATTGTTTTATGATCTGCTTACTATTAACGTGTTCCGAATGTCAAGCCGTTTGGAGAACATGAATGAGTAAGAGAAATCATTGTATCTATGGAATATACGTGATCAACTAAACTATAACAAAAATGGTAGAGACTTGAATGTAATAATTAAACAATTTAATCTTAATATCTATTAAAGAAACAAAGGAAACAGTTTTGGAAATTATTTCTTTGAAAGTTTTTATAAACATTAATGTTAATTCTAAATTAGTCAAAATAATTTTCAAATTCACTTTGCACACCCACCAAGACAAGGTATCGTTGGTTTAAGTTTACCTACTATCAAATAGAGACATGTAAAATGGTTGATCAAGTTGTTAGAATAATTTCAGGTCATAGCTATGATTGAGAGAAGGTCTATTTTATTTTGCAAGAAGATAAAACTAAACCCATTAGCGATCTTGTATCAAGTAATTTGAGATTAGTAAAGAGGTTAAACATCTTATAAGCATTGCTGGGAACATACACTACATTAAAATCAAATAACATTGATGTATTGTGATTTTCTTTTTTTTTGCCCACAATATATTATACTCTCGCGGGAAACTGTGAATTATTATTTTATGATTGATTGCTGTTCCTTTCACTTGAATCTCTTCATTGTGCTATTCTGCTCAAGGACTCATGAACATGCTAAACAAATTCCTTATAATAGTAATGCTGGACAGTTGGCTTTTTTTTTGCTATACATGGCTTGGTGAGATGAACCGTCCATATCCTATAAAACACACTGCTATGGGAGTGAACGCTTGCTTTTATTTTTGTGTGGTGGTGTGTTACAAATCATTATTGCTGTATGATGTAGGGTGTCCAGCGAATTGGAAAAGTCTAATATACTAATTCTAATCAATACTAACCGCGAATATATTTTAATACAGCTGTCATTCCCAGTTATGCATATTAATCCCTATTCTCAAAGTCAACATATGATTTTCATGTTTTCTTCCCACCCTACTGGAAACTTTGGTAAAGTCAGTGAATTTTAAAATATAGTCTGGCTGGACACCCTGAAAGTGGTATCTGTGCAATATAATATAATATAATTGCCGTGTTTTTCATTGTTCAAATAATGTTTTCTATTTCCAACAGACATCAATATGTAGGTTGACATTGTTAAAAATATTATTTTGTATAGTAGGCTGTAAATAATACATTTTATTTTTATTTGTCTCCAGTAGATCATCAATTGCACAACAGAGTCCATATTAAGATACAATAAGACAAAATTAGGTAATTAAATAAAGAGGAACACATTTTACATTGATATCAGTAGGCAGAGATAATAGCCGCTTCTTGAAGAATGTAAATCATTAACACCAAACTGATTTAAATTGTAAAAGCCATATTAAGTTTCATTTTATTGGTTCTTATCCCTCTTGTCTGTACCTTCATACATAGTAAATCAAATCATAAGTAGTACATTAATTAAAGTCCTAGGTTAAATCTGCTGGAGGAGAATAGAAAAGTGGACAGATCGGATGAGTGTTACAGGAGTTCTAATGTAGCGTTTTACAAGCTACAAAAACTAAAAAGTATTTTGATGAACACACATTAATAATCGTCCCCTCTAACACAACACACCAACTGTAACTTCACCACATGATGAATTAAACTCGACAGGGGCAAATTTGGATATGCATGCGTCATACCACGGAAGGAGAAGAATACAATGTCGGCAACGATTTTATCACGTCAGCAATCCAGTGCATTTCAGACAAGAATGAGTGTGTTCTCAAACAAGCCTAAATATGAATATGCCATGTTTTCCTTGTTCTACTCACTTCTGCTCTATAATTAGGCTCACTTCTCAGTGGATATGCATCGTGTTTACCTTTTTGTATAAATATTAAAGAGTTTCAGTTGAATCATGGACACTCTTTGATTGCCATACAAGGAAGGTGACAGCTAATAAAATTTTGTAACCTCAATTCCCTTTCAACACTTTGTTATCCATAATCATTTTATTGTTGGACATGTTTAATTTTTTCCATGGGGAAATTTAATTTAAAATTTAACCTTCATAATAGACATAGTCAAGTTTTACCTCTTTTTACTGTCCAAATTCGGTATTAAGAAGAATTCAACTCTTTTTTTTTGGATTGTGAGTTTGCTTTGGATAAACGAAGGCAAAGACCATATTGGAAGTTTGTTTGCCTGAACAAAATACTTATGACATCAACTTATCTCGGTCTAATAACTTTAATTCTTAAATAATAGTGATAGTACCTCACATCCTTAAGGATATTCAAGGATTTGAGGCTCTATTACCAAAACAACTATGTTTATTCAATTTTTCAAGTGAAATTTGTTTTGGATCTCATATTGCTTGCTGGTGGTTTAGAACCATTTATAATTATAGGATCGACTTAACAACCAGGCCACAGACAAATAATTTAACACTTAACTGAATGTATGAATGTTATAATGAATGGATTATAAGAAAGAATGTTGACAATTAGTTACTATTTGTATTTTCTCCTGTGCTCATAGTTTTTTCCAAGATTAAATACTTTACGTTATCTCTTAACTACTCTTTTTGGGAGAGTAACATTAAGAAGAGTAAATGTAAAAATAATCATTTTACAGGTGGTTCTACTAATTAAGTACAACTGGATAGGCTTCATTAAGTTTTAGGATCTAATAAAGGAAGCTACAGATAAGACATGTTGTAGGACTTAATTTAGATA
>CABFOV010003004.1:36961-73113 GCA_902141375.1 Timema poppense
GTATTACCCGAACGGGTAGTAAGACGCGGTGCTAATAATAATAATTATATATATATATTTGTATGGATTGAAGTCTGACAAACAAATTCCATAGACTTAGCTGCTCTAATAGACATTTGAGCTCCAGGTACTTATATTAAGATATCATTTATCTTAATTAACTACAATTAAGACCAGTTGAGAATTGATAATCAAATCAAAAATCTGAAGTAATTGAGCAGTAAAACATTTTAAAAGTAATTTTAATACATAAGTTATAACATTGAAAATTATATAATATTTTTAAGCAATAAACCATTAATCCCAAATATTCAAACATTGATTGGGCTTTAAGAATATTTCATATTTATGAGGAAACTGCAAGCTGAAAAGTTCACATTAGTTTTAAACACTACACAGTACTAATCAGAAAGTATCTTTAAAATTACTGCTATATGTTTTATCTTAAATGTGAACTTTTGTCAAGTGTGTACATCTTGACTGTCTATCCTCTCAATGTTCATTTGGTGGTATTTGTTGCTTTGTTTAACTAACTTAGTGAAAATTACCAAGATCATTGTGCTATTATGATAGCATGCATGTTAAATATATGTATGTGTCATCTAATAAATATGATAAAATTGTTTAGAATATAAAGCACAATGTATCCAGTCGAAGATCGAACCATCTCGTCTCATCTTCTTCTTTAAATATTGTTCACCGCAGTGGATTCAGTACAGCTTCTCGGGGTTAATTAATTAATAGTGGGGGTGAAGAACATAGCTGATTAAATAAGTTGAAATTTTATTAAATAAAGGTTGAAGTTTTATTTTAGATAGACATTAATATACATTTTTAAGGTGACCAATTTTTTTACAATGAAAAGGAGGACAAATTTTTTTAAAAAAGTACAACGTAAATAAATGAAACATTTTAATAATTCAAACAAAAATACACTAACTATGCTTACATCCCGTTTAATTATTTAATTAAACGAGTATTTTTCCATTGTATAAATATTTTTTGTCAATATATCATTTTCTAACAATATATTGAAATTTTCAGAGCAAGAAATATCCTTCATATTGAATTTTATGGTAAGTGCTGCAATCTGATTTCTCACTTATCCAAAAATCATTACCGATTGAAAAAACTCTTTCAACTGCTACATTAGTTCAAGGGCAGCACAAAGTAAATTCAACAAGAATAGCTAAATTTTCAAATGAAATGTGTTCATTTTTGAAATGGTTAAATATTTCCACCCATCTTTTATCAATTTCAAAACGTTGATTTTCCCATTGTTCTAATTTATCAGAATTTAGATATACATTCAGTCTTCTAATTTCTTCAAACAGACAGTTGTCATCGATTTTAATATCACTAATTTCTTTCGATAAAAGCTCAACACAATTATCAATATCTGCCCAATTTACTTGCAATGAAGTCAAAAAACACCATTGAAAACTGTTATTTCCTGTGATATTTGTTTCAGACCATTCTTCGACATATTGGAAACATGTTTGGTAAAAATTCTGCAATTCTTTGGTAAACTTTTCCGTTATGCCCGGATTTGATTCCTCTAAGTTTGACAATTTTCTTTTTATTAGTAAAGGAATACATTTTTCTTCAAATCGTGATTTATCTTGAAGGACAAAATCGTTCAAAATAAGACTAACTTCAGTAGCTGAAATATCTCCACCTTCAAACTTTTGAATCGTTTTGTGGAAAATAGATGCCTGATTATGCACAAAATACATTAATATCACCGATAATCCATAATTAAATCCAGAATTTTTGAACATTTGTCTAAACGTGAAAGAAAATATGAACGGAGAGGCTCAAATAATTGTGAAACACGCTCTATAGCAGGTGTGAGAGCGAGCCATCTAACTTTTTAATATCCTAAAAGTTTTTTGTAATCAACATTTGCGTCTTCATAAAATTGTTTTAAAGTATCCACACGAACAGTAAAGCGAATAAAATACAAACAAATTGTGGTTATTATTATTTCTACATCAATTGACATGGAACATGACATAGTGTTAATTGCATTTGACAAAATATGTGAATTACAAAATATTCCTAGTATTTTATTTTGGAGTAAATCTTGTAATTTTACATAGACATTATTCGTTCCTTTGCGTCTTCGCCCACCAAAATTTGTGTTTGTATTATCAGCTGTTAGTGCAACAACTTTAGATTTCAAATTGTTTTCATTTATTACTCTGTATAGGTGGTTTGACAAAACTTCAGCAGTTTTGCCCTCAATGGATTCTAAATTTAAAAATTTTACTTGAATGCCCTTGGTAACATTATGAGTTGATGCATCAGATAAAACTGTTACAAATGCTGCATTTTTAAAGTCTTCTGCAGGTATTTTATTAAAGTAATTTTTAAATACTGATTTATTATATTATGAAGAAGGTATAAGAAAGGTGGATAGAAACATATAAAAGGGAGACAAACACAATATGGTCTTTACAATGAAAAGAAGAACACAGTTCACACTTTACACTGCTGCCAATGGACAAAGAGGTAATGGTTGCCTCTTAAAGAAAATTGATCATCACCGCCCAATCCCCCGATCCAGGTTTCATTCTATCGGAACTCATCAGGGAGGAATGTGAAACGCGCAACACAACTTCCTAAAAGAGAAAACCTTTTCCTGTGTTTGTCCTTTATGTTATACCTTTTACATGTTCCTATCTATGTGTTCTATCATTCTTTACCATTTTCCTTTTTCTCCCCTTTTGTGATTTTTTGGTTTTCTCTTTTAGGAAGTTGCGTTGCGCGTTTCACACTCCTCCCTGATGAGTTCCATTAGAATGAAACCTAGGTCGGGGGATTGGGCGATGACAATCAATTTTCTTTAAGATACATCCATTACCTCTTTGTCCATTGGCAGCAGGGCAAAGTGTGAACTGTGTTCTTCTTTTCATTGTAAAGGCCATATTGTGTTCGTCCCCCTTTTATATGTTTCCATCCAACTTTACTTTACCTTCTTCCAAATATAATACAATTACCTCATAAAGCGAAAAGAGGTTTTCCTTATAGAGTTTTAAAAATACTGATTTAATAATAGCCTCACATTTTGTCCTGGCACATGAAAATTTAGCATTGTGAAATTTTTTCAATAATGTAGTTGTACAATCCATAATATGAAAACTTTAATTGTGAATTATGGTATGAGGAATGCCAGGCCTCCACCGTGGTTCGGATTCCACGTTAAACTCTAGGTCCTCCATTTCATCTCACATCACCCTACCATTACACATTAGCGTAAGTGCGTATAACCCGAACGGGTAGTAAGACGCGAGTGCTAATAATAATAATAATTATTATTAATATGGTATGAAATGCAAAAGTTCCCTCCATTACAGCTAACTGTTTTTCATCTTCAGAATAGTTAGAAGTTTTAAAAAAAATGGGTACTTTACTACTGGAGGCTGATGCATCTAATGATTGCTTATGCTTGTTGATGTTCAAGTGTTTCGTTATAGCTGCTCTGCCTCCAAATGCAATACAAAATTCTCATCTGCAAATATTGCAGAAAACAATGGTGTCTCTCTTTGATATGAGGAATGGAAATTCCTTTTTCAATTGATTGTTGAAATGGCATTTCCTCTTTCTTGATTTTTACATCCCTTTAATGAAATTAAAAATTAAAAATAAAATATAGAGCTACACGAACGAAGCAATCAGATTATGAATAAATAAAATTAATAATTAAAACTAAAACTTTAATAACAAAAGTGATAAAACTTTACTAAATCTATATTTAAATTATTTTACACTTGTGTTGAAAACAGGGTTGTATAAAATTGAATTAATCAATTAATAAAACGTGAATTGTACTTACCTGAGTATATTATTCACTGAGAAAGAGATAATTTCATATTTCTGATAGAAGTAAACACAAAGTATAATATAGATATAAAGTAAACGAATTAAAGTGTGCAATGGTGGCAATGAACTTCTCCTATGCCTGCGCATGCATTTCATAATCTCGTCTTTTCGAACTATACCGTCACATTACGTGTAACAGTTTGGCGCGGCATCTCTGAATACAGAGATTAACAGATTAGTTTTAAAATATCGAAAAGGAGGACAGGTAGGAGGAAACTTTTCGAGGAAGTATAGAGTCTACAAAAGAAGGACTGTCCTCCCTAAAGGAGGACGATTGGTCACCTTAGGCATTTTAAACCACTGGTTACATAATGAAAAGAAAACAAATTACTTAATACATGAAGATAGATAAATGGTTAATGTTGAGATAATTTAGCCACATGGTCTCCATTTTCTCCCACCTATCTCTAAACCTTCATTGGCTAAAATAAATAGAACGAGACTATTCAAACTTCTGAATATATGTCTTATCAGTTCGCATTTCTCATGCTAACCGGCAAGTGTGCTGAGACTGACGCTTCGCTTCCCTTCCACATGGTCTCAAACACAGACACTAAAACAGATGTGCTGATTGGCTAGCTGTTCCCGCCCAACCTCCCATTTCCACTGTAAATTCAAAGGTGCATCTCACAGTTTCTGGGTCCAGATAGAATAAAACAGCACGATGCTTGGAAGTGAAATGTAAAAGTAATAAATTTAGAAGACGCTAAGATTCCAACAAGACTTTACAAGAATAAAAACTACTAGATTTAAAAGTTGAAAAATGACGTTAATGAATTGAAATTTAAAACATATATTTCTTACAACTTTGGTTATGATTTGGACAACTTATAATTAACATTAAACCCCACACTTTCTTATAATTAAACATATGATAGTAATATAGAGATTAAATTAGGTCTAGAAAAGAATAGTACATTGAAGATGCTGAAGACTATTTATTAAAATAGGCTTAATTGACTGTTAAATAATAATGTACTATAAGTGTAGTACTCGCAGTATCTTGATTATATGAACATGTTTGCTAATAAAATAAAGGGGGGATTTTGGTAAAATGATATATAAAATGTTACTAAATGTCTTTGAATATTATAAATATTGAGCACTTACAAGCCTATTACAACCATAATGAATTTAGTGGTTTTAAGAATGGTATTAAATCAACAAAATAAACAATGGCAAATGAAATGGTCGAGAGCTAAGGGCTTCAAACCCTGACCACTTTACAACAAATAAAAGTAAATAAATACTAACATATATTTACAAACAATTAAATAGCTCCATCATCAGGAAGTAGTAGACCACCGGAAAGTTTATGGTCAGAAATATTTAGAACAGTTGTAGTTTGTGGAGGTTGTATATTAACTATTTCCTGAAGGAGTTTTCAAGTATTTGTAATAAAAATGTGTGTATAGCCCGAACGGATAATAAGATGCTAAAAATAATAATAATAATAATAAATAATAGTAATAAAAATAAATACATAAATAATAATACTACAAATGTTAGTATTTAAGATTATATTTGTGTTATATTTTAAGCTATTTATTTTATAATTTTGAAATGAAAACAAGATTAAACTAGCTAGGCAGGCCCGGATAAATATTTTGACTTGAGGACCTGATTAAGAATTCAAATTTAAGAATGGGCTGCCAAAAATTTACAATCTTTCATAAGGCGCAATTTACTATAAAAAAACAATAATATAGACAGCAAATAAGAAATATAAAATATAGAAATAGGCGATTTTCTACTAAAACAGAGGTGACCTGGTGGTCTAAGGGTAAGGTGTCAGACTTCTATGCTGGCGGCCGGGGTTCAATCCTCGGTCCCGGCATAGATTTATCTGATTACCAAACCCTTCCTTCACCTCTGACAAGACATCTTGTGAATGTGGGGAATGCCAGGCCTCCACCGTGGTTCGGATTCCACGTTAAACTGTAGGTCCTCCATTTCATCTCACAATCACCCTACCATTACACATTAGCGTAAGTGTGTATAACCCGAACGGGTAGTAAGACGCGGTGCTAATAATAATAATAATAATAATAATAATAATAATAATAATAATAATAATAATAATAATAATAATAATAATAATAATAATAATAATACTAAAACAGAATTATGAGATTAATGCAATTTTTTATTTTATCTGTAAACATTTCTTTAATGCCAGGTGTTAATTTACTATGTAGTCAAGATTTTTTAAATTGTTTGTAAATATATATTGGTGTGTTGAATAGAAATAATGTAAACTTCCATTAAAATGTATTTTTTAATTTTTATATTTTATCCATATTTTTTTTCATAGATAGCTATAGCTTGCAGGTAGTATAAAAATATGCGATGGGCTACATGCGGGCCATAATTTGCCCATGGTTTAACTGAAACATAATAAGATGATCATACCTTAGTCCTCCCTTTCTCAGAGTTTAACAAATGGATAAGGTGGACAATAGAATGGGACATATCGTTCATGTACATTGCAGGAGGATAGGTGTCCAAACACATGGCATGGAACTGATTACTGTCCTTCATAGTCAACTCTGCAAACATTTCAAAGTTTCTTTCCTTAATAGCCTGAAACAATTTAATAAATATTACAACTTACAAGGCACTAATGTATTTAATACATTATTTAACACACATTCAAGAAAAGAGCTCAGCTAATTGTAGTCCTATGTCAAATAAAAAGAGTAGTTATGTTAAACAAAAAGTTGTTGCCAAACCGAACTGTGTGTATGCAAGTGATGATGGTATATACAGACTAGAAGCTTAATGGAATCTTATAAAATTCATGACACCTACTACCCCAATTATTAATAAAAATTTAATACACTTTTAATTGCTCCAAGAGTGATTCAATCATAAAAAAATTTCCTTGACATATATTGTTGGAGAGACTTCACCAATCCCCCGTGTGAATACACTCCCTTAACTCCCTAACATTATTTGGACATGACCTTGACTTTCTTTTAAGATCTTCGATGTGTGGTAAAAATACCAATGTGCCTCACTAGCCATTTAAGTTATATCATTGAGGTAGGGGTGAGGAAGGTAGAATTAAGAAGAAGTGTATTCATATTTGAATGGAGAGCGTGCAAGAAACCATTTGGGGAAAACAACTTATCTGGCCAGGATTCGAACCCCAATCTCCCTGTTACTAACAGACCAGAATAACTGAGCTTTACATTTAGAGTGCATTTTAGTGCCTATAAGGATTAGATCACAATCTTAAAACAAAAAAGCAACACAGTTCAGCAAATTAACGGAACAATTTGTTTTATTTATGTGTTGTACTTGAACTTTTACAGCAAAATTGTTTTCTCAATTATTCAAAATAGCACATAGACAAAACCATGGCAACGTCACACATTTAACTATTTCAAACTAGGTTATATGGTATAGAGAACTAGGCTACCTTACAGTTCAACCAAAAGCATCAGTCTACTCTCCCGACCTGATGAAGCTGTCTGTGACAGTGAAAGCTTGTCCTTAAAAAATGTGTTTGTGTGTTTTTTAGTGTTATATCTAAACAATTTCTACTCCAGTATCACCTAGGTAAGTGTGCTGGCTATCCCTCCTAATTTAAACTAGGTTCTAATAATCTTTTATGTGATGGCCAATATGAATTCATATTAGCTAGGATTAAGAAATGGCACGAGAAAAGTAATTTTTAAGGATTCATCTCAGTATTCACCCAGAGAGGATAGGAAGCAAATGGAACCTACCTACCTCCATTACATCAAGTTGAAATCCAAGGCCAGGATCAGCTATGCAAACATTTCCCCTAAACTTCCTGGTACATATTATAAAACAATTATATGTTTTCAAAAGTGGTCAATCTTCCATTGCTTGAGAGGCCTGTCCAGAGGCTAAATGTTTTAAATGAGCAACTACAAGTCTAAGAGAACCAGGTTTGTTGCCAGGTGGTAATTGGATATATATATATATCTCAGAACATTAGTGATTTGACAATAAATCGTAACTGTGGATTATCATATCTATTAGTTGTTAAGTATTCATATTTGGCAGCCAAAGAAATTTAAAATGTTAGTTTATTTTTGTATCAATGATAGTGCACAAGATTCTTAGAATAGTATGCCAATTAATAATGAATGATTGATTATATAATTTAGACCAATAAGACTTATTTCCGTTTTGATAAAATTTCATATTGAAACAATTAGGCCTAAGCAGGTTGTCATTTAAAGATATCAAATGTCTGCTGAAATTCTCTCTCTAAAACTAATCACTTAAAAAAACACACACACACACACAGATGTTTTTAAATAAAATAGGAAGAAAATCTTTTGAACTGGGAATTTGTAGAATAGAATAACAGATAAAAAAATATATTATTGACTTCAGGTTTTGAAAAAAAAAAATCATTAATTAAATGTTTTCAATATCTAATGCATATAGTTGAAAAGGTGTTTAATGACCTATTCTTATATGTTTAAAAATGTTCATGCATAGTACCTCAATGAAAAGCCACCCTTAAGCTATATTTAGAAATAAAGACCACCTTGATTATAGAATCCACTCTGTGAGGCAATATTTGATTGACACGATATTTAAGTAGCTCACTCGTCTTAACACTTTGTTGCATACCCAATGTACTGCTTATTTTTTTCTGGCGATCATTCACCTGAAAAAGATAAAAACATGTTGTATGTATGACATATATTATTAGTTGATAACGTGTTATAAAACATTGAAAATCACAATAGAATTCTTTTAAATAACTGAAGACAGGTCGACATCAACAAGACCTGGGTTTAGTGTCCAACCAATCCGCAGTTTACAAACACAAATTAATATAATAAAACTTCAAGGTTGGAGGCACATCCAGAAAGTAAGAGTAGGCTCTACTTGATTTTTCTATTTAAAAAAAAAGTATTTAAAACAAAATTAAAGGATTTTGTTGGTAAATATGTTAGTTATTTCTGCACGTAGTCGCCTTCTCGTTCTATGCAGATTGTGAGCTGTGGCACAAGATTTTTGATGCCCTCCTCAAAGAATTCTCCGGCCATCTCCTTCTTGCAGTTAAGGACTTCTTGTTTCACCTCCTCGTCGGTTGAAATTTTTTTTCCACTCATGTGAGACTTCAGGTAGGTGAAAAGATGAAAGTCTGAAGGCGCAAAGTCAGGGGAGTATGTGGGGTGGTTCAAAAGGTTCCAACTGAATGAGTCCAAAAGCGCCTTGGTGGCTTTGGTCATATGTGGGCAGGCGTTGTCGTGCAACAAGCACACTCCCTTCGTCAACATTCACCTCCGTTTGTTTTGAATTGCTCTCTTGAGCTTTTTTTAGGGTCTCACAATATCATGCTGCATTAATCGTCTCCCTGAGAGGCAGAAATTCGATAAAAATGATCCCTTTTCGGCCTAAAAACATAGTGACCATGATTTTTTGCCCAAAATGGAGGTTTTGAATTTTTTGTCAGATGGGGAACTGGTGTGCCGCCACTGTGATAATTGTTTTGTTTTTTCTCAAGAGTGCAATGAGCCACCCAAGTTTCATCTCCAGTCACAATCAGGCTCAGAAAATCCTCACCTTTCAATTCAAATCACTCAAGGAACTCACGAGCGCTAGCGATCCGATCCACTTTGTGCTGCTCTGTCAATTATTTTGGGACCCATCTTGCACACAATTTTCGGGATCACAGAGTTTCTGTAATTGTTTCGTGTAAGAGAGATCTGGAGAGTTGTGGAAACATCACAGAAATTTCTACACTGTCAAGTGGCAGTCTTCACGAACAGTTTTCTCGATTTTTTGCACCAACTCATTGGTCAAAATGGAAGGTTTTCCACACCTCTGATCATCATGAACATTCGTTCTGCCTTCATTAAACTCACGACACCACTTAAACACGTACGTTCTGTTCATAGCACCTTCGCCATAAGCAGTTTTGATCCATGGAAAAATTTCTGTCGGTGTTTTTCCTTCAGCGAGAAGGAACCTGATGACAGCGCGCACCTCAAACTTGATGGGATTTCTTATCAACATATTTCACACAAACGAACACTACAAGGTGAATTTTCATACTAATGAGGTCTGCCTGTGCTTATTGTGTTCAGAAGAAACCCCACTACCACTCAGTGTTGCCAACCTTGGAAAAAAAAATTCTCACAGCATGAGAGGGCAACTTACTTTCTGGACGTGCCTCGTATGTCTGCCAAGGAGTGTTTGTAGCTTACCACAAGAATTAATATCCTGAGCTGTGGCCAATGGGAGGCAGGGACTATTTGTTGCGCTATAGAATCCAAACCAGTAGGGTCACATCCTTTGTGCCAGCGAACAAACCCTCCCAAAACACTGCGGCACGCACTACCAGACCCTTGCCGAGCAATACTGGAAATATCTCCCTTCACTCCATACAGCTTAGCCAAGGTGTACACTGGAAACATTGGGGTATTGTTATTTAAAAAAATAGGGATACAGTTTTTTTACATCTATTACTGTTTCCCACCCATGGCCTGGGCCAGTTATTTTATTCAAGCCATATATTTTCCACTACTGGCTTGCTAGTCCTGTTGTAGCTTCATATACCTTATAATCCAACTTAAGACTAGGACAAGCACAACATCCAGTCCCCGGTCGTTAATTCATCACTGTGAAAGAGTAAATTTACATTTCATAAATGATAACATTTTTTGGCCATGCCAAGAATCGAACCTGGGATCCTTAGCTCAGTAGAAAGAAAAGCTACCAACTGAGCGAAGGTGTCAGATAATGGAGATAAAGTTAATAGAAAATACTACAAGGAATTATTGGATCCACAGTTTCTATTAAACTACTAAATGCATTCCCTGCACTTATGATGCATTAGGCTCCAGGCCACTGTTATAATTCTAAAATCATCGCAACCCGATGAAAAGGATTTTTTTGACTTTTTGATGCATGTTCTGCACTGCAATAGTAATATACAGACCTAGTTGTTGTAGATAAGACATTTGTAATTATAATAAACACTGGAAAAGGGGTCAGCTTAAAAATCGCTGTACACTTATGAAAGTGGTAGAACCATGTAGCTATACTCCATTCACGGTAGGAATTACTCTCTGAAAGACCTTTTTTCATATCAATATTCTACTATATAATAAACTTCTGGTTCAAAAGACAATTTCTACGCTGAACAGAGAGTAAGGTATCGTATTTGCGAAGCAAGCACCTTAAGTTTCTTAGTAATTAAAATTTTCATTTTATCTATGAATCTCAAATTTTAATCTTAAAAATTATGCCAAGAATAGTAATTAAACTTTCTGTCAAAACTTAAGATTTGGAATAATTTTTTATATTAATAATATATAGTATTTAGCACCGCATCTTACTACCCGTTTGGGTTATAAGCTTTAAGTACACTAATTACTCTAATGGATTAGGAATTGGGAAGGTTGAATTAGAGGAAGTGAGCCCGCATTTACGTGGAGGGAGAGTGGAAAACCATTTAGGAAAAACCACCCTCAGTTCACCCGACCGAGATTCAAACCTCGATCTCCCCGTCCTAAGCAGTTGAGCTCAACACGACAAGCGTGTTAGCCAACTACGCCACCGAGGCGGGTGATTTTTTATACTTCAATTTTGATTTTATTTACATTGATATTAGTTAACGCGGAAAAATATAAATTGTACTCATTTTTCAACATGTTTTGCTATAAAGTTGGCTTAGATTCAGTTGGTGTTGTAAGGTCCATAGAATTGTTGGATGTATCACTATTAGGCAACATAAAAAAGCCCCTGAAAATTTATTTTTAATATTTTAATTTTTTTAATTCTTGAATCTTGTATCCCTTCCTCAGTATTTAGAATTTTTTTTAAAAAGATTGAATTGAAATAAAACTCGTAAAATAATATTTCTAATTTTGAAAACTCGTAGGAAGATGGAAAAGAAATACTTGGAGAGCTTTGGAATGTGATACTGGAGAAGACTTGAGAAAATCAGGTGAACAGACAGGTGAAAAAAGTTCTAAGAAGAGTGGGTGAGAAAAGAACCATTTTGGATGTGATTCTTCGGTGCAAAGCAAACTGGATCGGACCCATCCTTCCTTAGAGGGCCCCTACACGACCAGTCGGACTGTTAGTCCGCATCAGTATTTACAACGAGACCATACAAGGTCAGTCTTTGCATCAGCTCCTGAATGCAACATGCAACAACATGGAAGATAAGATAGAGGCATGTGTAGTGTGTGTTTGCTACTGATACTGAAGGAAATACTGACATGCAAACAGAATTACTGTCAGTCTCTTCCACCACTTGCAAGAACGACGGACTGAGACTGATGTGATCAGAAAATTCAGATCACATCAGTATTTTTGTAAGTCCGTCCATCAGTAGAGCCCCTACACAATCAGTCAAACTGTTAGTATTAATTATTACTTTATTAATACTGACAGTCTGACTGGTCGTGTATGGGACCTATTAGAAAGAACTGTCTTCCGCATGATGTCATTGAAGGAAAGGTTGAGAGAAAGAGCTTAGGAAGAAGGAGGATTCAAATAATGGATGACTTTAGGGAAAGAAGAAAATTCTGGGAGCTGAAGTAGGAGGCAGACAAAAGTACTGGACCTGTCATAAGACAGAACACCTAATAATAATAATAATAATAATAAATAAAATGATTAACAATTAGGAGGTCCAACTGATAAATAACTATACAATGAAAAATGATAAAAATAAATAGAGATAGTAAATAAGTGAAAATTGAGTGAAGAAAGCTCACATAGAGATAGAAGAATTATGTGGAAAGAATCCAATCAAATGTGACATCTACTTCCTTTATTCCGTCTTGTAGTATAGAAAAGCTCATACACATTGAAACACAAAGTGTTAATTTGCCTTTATCAACAAAATAAGGAAATTTAAAAGAATAACCCTGAGTAAACAAATTTGAGAAGGTTAGTATTTTAAATTATAACCTAATTTTTCCTACAATGATGAATGTTGGTCTAAATCATTCATGAACTAGAAAAATGTTTAAAAAAATAAGATATAGAAGTACAGTATTGGGCCAAAAGGCTAACCATAATGTACTTTTTTTTAAAGCTTTTAGATCTGTATTATTTTATGTTTGTTAGTTAATTCAATAATATTAATAAGATTATAGGATTGATTTAAAAAAAAAGTTTCTTGGACAAGGCCAAGGTATTTGTGATTTGATTCCCATTCAAGATATATTAATATGTAAAGGCCTATATATCTTTTGGTTTTTTTTTACTTTTAAAATATCTGAAATTTATTTAAATTCACTAGGAGAGTTTTTAATAAAATATGATTTTAGGGTCAACTGCATTTCTACTTAATAAAATATATTTTTAAGTATATCATTTCATATTCCAGTACAAATTTCAATACATAGAAATACAAAATATATATAACCATCATCTTGATCATTACTTTGTTCCCTTTCACCTACAAATAATTGAACTGTATAGGATGAGCAGTTTATGAATTAATAATTACCTTTCTTGTTTGCTGCTTTAGATAAAATATCCTCTTTTAAGTAAATGATCACACAACTAATGTTGGCATTATAAAATGAAACATCTACCCTCAAATGTTTAGAATAAAATAAATTATGATTATTCCCCGGTAATTACCTAAACAAGCGTATCCTGCGGCTGATGACGCGAGTCCCGCTGCTGTGGGAAAGTTGTTTTCAGAACACACATGAAGATGCCAACTGTACAAGCCATTATTACTTTCCTCAGCATCAACTTTGGCTCTTCTTCGTACTGAGTGCAAGTTTGATATAACAAGTAAACAATACAAATTGACAACAAGTAACGTAAAGTTATTTAATCTAATGACACATGAGTGAATGTTTAAGGAAGTACAAATGTTCAAATTATGATTGGGAAACCCTGAACAAAATCACTCACATTGGGATTTAGCCTCGACCTTCAGGGTCAAGAGTTGTCCCCCGCCCCCCCCCCTTTCCTTTATTACATTGTAGTATCAGTTTGGATCATACATTTACATTAATTACACTTATAGAATAAGGATGAGGAAGGTAGAAGGTTAGAAGAAATGTACCCACATTTGTGTGGAGACCCTTTGAAAAAAAAAAATTCTCAGTCCACCCGACCAGGATTCTATCCCCGAACTTCCTTTCCCAGTTTAACACAAGAATGATGCGCAAGACCATGCAACTATCGATACAGGTCAGAGTTTGTTAAGTTGTACATCTTGTGGACTCAATTCTTTTATTACTGTGGAATTTTAATCTTTTTAAATATTCCTTAGTAGAAACTTAATAGCTTATTTAATAATTTTATGATTTTTTAAAATGTGACATAATAAAGGATTGCATGTTAAGTGTACACAAAATAATTATTCTAAACAAACCATAACATTCACAGCACTTGAATGGTATTCAATAAATACAAAGCTTTGACAAGACCTCACAGTGATTTCAAAATTCAGTATTTTAAAATTATATTTAATTTTTTTTAAATACAGATTTATACTTTGTATCACACCTCTTGGTCTTGACTTGTCATATGTACAAATGATGTGATGTGATTCTTACTTCAGATGACAATGTGAATCATTCTAACTCACATTTGTCCGTTTGACAAACTCTGACATACATCCAACAATAACCAGTTCTTATAACAGGTTTAAGACAACCTTCACAGACCTCATATTATATAGATTAATTTCTTGAGAATTAGCCAAGAGGTGAATCTATATATTCTCATAGCTGACTTAAAAAAGAATGGCCCCAATTTATATTCTATGGTTGATATCACACACAAATATGCTTGTATTATAATATATTTGGAAGAAGGTATAGGAAAGGTGTATAGAAACATATAAAAGGGGAGACAAACACAATTTGGCCTTTACAATGAAAAGAAGAACACATATCTTCTTCCAAATATATTATTATACAATTACCTCATAAAGCCATAAAGCGAAAAGAGGTTTTCCTTATTGAGTTATATCATTATATATTTGCATCCAATGTCCTTTTCCTGCGTTTGTCCTTTATGTTTATACCTTTTACTTGTTCCTATCTATGTGTTCTATCTTTATTTACCATTTTCCTTTTTCTCCCCCCCCCCTTTTTTTTTCTCTCTTTTAGGAAGTTGCATTGCGCGTTTCACACTCCTCCCTGATGAGTTCCGATAGAATGAAACCTGGGTCGGGGGATTGGGCGGTGACGATCAATTTTCTTTAAGAGGCAACCATTACCTCCTTGTCCATTGGCAGCAGTGTAAAGTGTGAACTGTGTTCTTCTTTTCATTGTAAAGCCCATATTGTGTTTGTCTCCCCTTTTATATGTTTCTATCCAACTTTCCTATACCTTCTTCCAAATATATTATTATACAATTACCTCATAAAGCGAAAAGAGGTTTTCCCTATTGAGTTAAATGCTTGTATTGCGATTGTGAGACTTGATGAATGCAGTTTATTACTAATGGTACAAAACACTGTGAATAATATACTTATTGTTTGCCTCCCAATAAATCCCAGGTCCAATACTGGTGTGAAGTAGTATCAAGCCACAACCCCTGAAGACTAAAGCAATAGCATGACTCATGAAAAGGTTTACTTATCTTAATAATGAGCAGACCTTGATCCTAACACAAAATGGACAAGTAATTTGTATGAATAAATCTAATGGTCCCAGTAGTTCAAAATATAAAGTATTGTATATCCTTGAAAATGTTGTTCTAAATAGTTTTGAAATAATATACCTGATATTGACAAATGAGTGGTGAATTAGCCTATTATTATTTTGCAATATTATTCTGTAAAACCTAAGATACAATATGGGTCTTAAGGAAATTCACACTTTCCACTTGATTATAATATTTGGTAAATGAATAAAAACTTACATTCTTTCAAACAATTCTGAATTCTGGGGTTGTCGAACATCACTTCTCTGAAAATCAAATGGTTATTTATTAAATTCAAACACAGCACATAGGTTTAGTTATAAATGGGAATCAAATTATAAAGATGAAGTTCCTTTTCTTGTGTTTTATTAATTATAATTATATTACTATTATTAATGAGGGTATTAAAATCAGTTTTAGTATAATATAAGTAAGATAAAACAAGGATTGACAATAAGAGTGAGATAAGCCTACAGATACATCTATTTAGCACCGCGTCTTACTACTTGTTCGGGTTATACGCTTTAAGTACTAATTACTATAATGGATTAGGAATTGGGAAGGTTGAATTTGAGGAAGTGAACCCGCATTTGCGTGGAGGGAGAGTGGAAAACCATTTAGGAAAAACCACCCCCAGTTCCCCCGATTGAAATTCGAACCTCGATCTCCCTGGATACATCTATTAAAATTGACCAAGAAATTGCTGACTGTGTTGTGCGACTGATTTCTTCAGAAGTGAATGTACACCTATACTTAATAATACACCCCCAATACTATTTTATTTTGAACCATTTGGGCTATCTGCATATTAAGAGTAATGGATTAGGAATAAGGACAGTAGCATTCTAAAGAAATGTATCCACATTTGCATGGAGGGAGAGAGGAGGATAATTTTAAAAAAAAACTTCAGTAAACCTGACTGGAATTTTAACTTTGATCTCTTTGTCACTAGCAGTCCCAGTCTATTACAAGAGTGATGGTTTAGATCAGGCAGGACACATTTGTGGCCCAATCCATGATTCTGTGAGGCTCGCGTGTAGCGTAAATGGATCCGCTTCAGATATGACTGTATTAAAGAGTTATATCTAAACACCGGGAGATAACCCATCCTATCCACTGTAAAGTTACAGTTAGAATGAAGCTAGTGCCAGGTTGATCTAGCGCAGCTCGTCATACTAAAGGACGTCATTGGACTCTACACCGAGATGGTTCTGGGTCCCGGCAAAGGTTTCACATTGAGATCCTTCCACTTCTTGAGCTTTCCAGGGGAGGAGAGAGAGTTTCACGAGTTATAAGCATGTACAATGTTCACTTGCTTTTTACCCAACTCTGCTGTCCCATCGGTTTCCCTTCTACCTGTCTCCGAGGTCACGTGTGGCAAATAAGAGCTCTATATCTGTTTGTTTGGCCTATGTGGTTCACTCTTGATACCATGGTCCAATTTCTTAAGTAAGATACATGCTGCTTGTGGAAGGCTAGTGTTTAAATTATTCTAAATTATCTTTCAGCTTAAAACTATTTAGTTAAACTTTTCAAAATCATCGTTTTTAGATTTAACTTATTCATCCCTCATCATCAGCTGTTTCCAGTCTGTGGCCGGGTCAGTATAATAAAATGCCTCCATCTTCCTCTATCATTCTTATCCTCTCACTTGCACACTTTCTGTTATCTGCTCCTCCCATCTCTTTCTTGGCCTCCCTTGTGGTCTTTTCCCTACATACTTCATTTCCATAATTTTCTTTGGCATCCTTTCCTTCTCTAACTTATTCCAATTATTATATTCATATTTCTTAGGTCACCTTTATGTATTTTGTTAACTTGTCTTTATGAGGTCACTATGTGAAAAAAGTATGTTACAAGTAAACCAATATTTAAAGGTCACTATTTTAATGTGAGAATATGTATTATTCATTGTACTGTTAGAGGTTGTTATGTTGATATGAGCATATTACTTAGTAACTACATTAATTATTGCTGCCATGCTGGGCATGCACATACCTAATTTCTTCTAACTTGCTGTTTATTATCTTTATTTTAAGTTTTATAACTTTACATGGTAAAGCAATGATTAATTGCCACTATGTTGGGTGTGGAGATACATTTTCATAAAACCAGAATAAGTAGTATGCTGTAGTAACAAAAATAACACATAAGTTAATGCAGTGATATTTAACTATTTCTATACTATCTTCGATTTTCTTGAATTTCTAAATTTGAAAGAACTCTTTAATTTCATTCTAAATAAGTTGGTTTTGTTTCCATGTTCTACTGTAATATGAAAGAGAAATGTAATGTTAGTTGTGTTTACATAATCCCCTTACGCTATAGATTAAAAATTATATTTCCTTACTTGTTATTTAACCACATTTTATCTTCTTTGAAATGTGGACTGGCCATAATGGTGGTTTTGGCATGCATCTGAAATAAAAATTATATGAAATATAATAAAAATAAACTAAACAGTGGATGACTTTTAAAGTTGGTAAAATAAGCTTCCACCTTAAAAATATGAAACATAAGATGCAATTTTTTTATAACAGCCTAAGAACCAAAAATAGAATCGGTTTGAAAAAAGTTTAGTATAACAGTGGTTTTTTTTTGTGGCTCTGTTTAAAATTCAGTTAAAAACATCCAGGAGAACTCTATAAGTATATTAAACTCAATCAAATATAATAAAAGCCAAGATTTAAATATTGTTGTTAATAATTTACAAAGGTATGAGTTCAAATAAATTTAATTGATAAATTGAATATTGAGGATAAATATCGTTATGATTAACACTTTTACAATTTGTTTGTTTTTTCTTTTAACACACTTTGATATTTTAAAATATTTACCTTGACTATATTTAATATAGTATGAGTCAAATTGCTAAAAACTAACAAACATGACATAATACACATTTAATTTACAAACATGTTTTTAACGAAAGTGAAAATAAAACATATTAAACAAATAAATTAAAACATATTTATTCAAAAGTTGGTGATTGCTTGGATTGTAAAAGTTGCAGTATTCTAATAACTTTCTTAAAATATCCAACCCTATTTGTTATAAAAAACTATCTAAATCTTATCTGAGTATTTGTTCTCGTTACTTCTTTCAGTGTTCCAGTGTATGACGGAGATTACCGGAACCTTAGTTAGCCCTGGATCATACACTTTTAAAAAAATAATCAAAAATCCAGGATCATGTAGATATAACAATAGATTTCCAAGTATGCTGGACCAATTTTTGATAAGAGCATTTAACAGTATTTTTTCTATAATTATGAAATTTTGATATTCTTTCATTTTCAGCTTTTTATTTCAAATGGCTATTTTGAATGCTATAATTATGATAAATGACTAAAAGTTAAAAAACATTTGAAGGAAAATAATTTTAAATAATTTTTACCAACTTTGGTAGAATTGTCAGTCCTTAAAGGTACATAATATCTGGACCAGTGGCGGCTCTTGTATAAAATAGGCACTATGGAACCACAGCCCTCTTCCCCCTTATTTACATTTGATAATATCGGTAACATTTATATACACTCCTTAAGCTTAATGTCAGTACTTCAGTAGCCATCCCCCAGTATATGAAAAAGTTACAAAAATCTTTGTATGGAACTGTGCGCTTCACAGTTCCAGTGACATGGTGTTTGATTGTTGCGCGCATGCACACATATGATGGGGGTGGGGAGGAACGCGAGACTGCCAGGTAGAGAGAGCACTGTTGCTCTCGCAGTGCCGGCTCTAGCGTGATGGTGGAAGGAATTTTTTTTTTCTCAGCGTGTGTTGTGCTTAAAAACCGTGTACCATATTCTTGAATGTGATAAAGTGTAGAGGAGTGTAGAATTAGATTATTATTCTGCTTCCAACTATTATATTTGATTCATTTATTTTTAAATTGATTTAACAGAAAGACTAAATGCGTTTGCAGTACTTTCACTGGAGAAAAATTTCCTCAATTGTCATCCAGAGATCAAGGAGAAAATTATTGAACTTTTTGTTCAAATTAAAACAAGACGAATGGATTTCATTTTTAAATGAATAAATCAAGCTTTAACTGAAACAATTTAAGTTAAAGTAAGAAAATATGTTTTTTTGTTAAGATTTTATCAAGTTCCTGAATAAATTTTGTTTTTATACAAGTTTTTTTTCTTTTACTCAATTTTAAAACAAAGGCTAACAATGTTCTAGAACAGCCCCCCCCACTAATTTTAGCTACGAGCCGCCACTGATCTGGACTATACATTTTTAATTCTTAAGTCTATAATTTTGAAATGAAAAGAATTACTATTGTGATACATACCTAGTTCGCAAATTTGAAAAATGACCCCTGGACATGAGAAGTGAACACTATACCCTTCCTTGGCTTAGCGTATCAATTCTCTACCACCGAGGTATCAAGGCTTCAACGGGTGATCCGGGTCATTATTCAATCATAGTTTTAAGGTAGACTCTGTGATGGACATGTGGAAATAATGGGCTAGCAATAACGCGCAATCATTGATATAATTATGTACATGAAGGCTAATAACATGGAGGTAAGCAAACACTTGTAGAATTAATATTACATGATTAGCAAGCTCATTGTTGGGAGATGATTTACACACATTCATCAAAGACTCTGCCTTATAACTATGGGTAAAGAATGATCCTTATGACGGGGCAAGTCCTGGATAGCTTAGTGTGAGAGAAGTGATACTCTAAGCAAAGGGTCCAGGTTTCAATTCCTGTGTCCAGGTAATATTTTTCAAATTTAGAATATGATACTTGATATGGCTACATCTTTAACTAAAATTCCATTTCCATATTAAAATCTTTGCTAGTCGTAAAAATTGTCCAAGAGTTTATTTACCTACATATTATGATTATGTTTGGTAAACAATAAGTGTTACAAGATATAAACTACACCAGGGTGTCTACTAAGTTGGAGAAAGCAAAATTAGTAACTTTTGCTGACCTTTTTTTGACAACAAAATTTCTTCTGTAAAGATCGAACATTATATAGTGCATATATATGCATAATGCACTCACACGCAATATAAAACTTGAACTAGATGGCGAATGTTAACCTTGTCCTTGGTATCATGGTAAAAACAATCAGGCAACTTGCAACTTGCGCATGGCATCATGGGTAGTGGGTGACTCAACATTCGCCACGTTTGCATTGTTACAATGTTCAGGAAATTCAAACAAAAATATTTTCGTGACTTTATGACTAAAATATTAAAAATTTGTGAATTTTTCAAGGACTTTTGCGACCTTTTTTTGCAATTAATAACCTTTTTGGTGACTTTTGTGACCCAGTAAAAAGACCCTTTACACTTCATACTTTAACAATAGAATGTAGCTAAAACTGTTGGGTGTAAAGATTTAACAAAGTAATTCACTTTAATTACTTTGTTAAATCTTATTACTCTTTGTTCACCTATGCATATGTAAATTAATTTTTGCACAGTGATAATGAGAATATAACCATAATTCTAATTACACATTAAGTTAATTTGTTTTAGTTTAAGAATGAGGAATAGAAATTAGTATTTTGGTATTATGAGAACTTTATTAACAATTCAATTTGTCATCATATTGAATGCTTAAATTCTCTAATTAATATTGTATATTTGTGAGCATGCTATTGGATGCAACACTTACCTGGTCAACACTTAGTGTTGTACTGATAGAATCATTGAGAGGTAGGATCAAATTTTCATCTCTTTTACCCCCTGAAATAAAGACACATAATAGTAAATAGTTTGCGTTGTACACTCTGTCAATTCATTATTTATTTTTTAAGAGATTGAATTTAAAAATTAGGTGACCTGGCGGTCTAGGGGTAAGGTGTCAGACTTCTGTGCCGGGGGTCCGGTGTTCAATCTTCGGTCCCGGCACAGATTTATCTGATTACCAAACCCTTCCTTCACCTCTGACAAGACATCTTGTGAATGTGGGGAATGCCAGGCCTTCACCGTGGTTTGGATTTCACCTTAAACTGTAGGTCCTCCATTTCATCTCACAATCACCCTACCACTACACATCAGCGTAAGTGCGTATAACCCGAACGGGTAGCAAGACGCGGTACTAATGATATTAATAATAATAATTTCAAAATTATATAGTCTAGTTTGTATTGATTCAACATGAAACTTTTAGTGACACATTACAACTTGGTATGACAATGGTCATGAGCATTTTCTTGCAGAGGTCTCAAATTGTAATGGTTTTCCACTCTCCCTCCAAGTAAATGTGGGTACACTTCCTCTAAATATAACCTTCCTTGTCTAGAAAACCATTAGAGCACTTATAAGATAAGCATATAGCCCAAACAGGCAGTAAGACGAGGTGCTAAAAAATCCCAGGTAATGGAGTCACTTCAGAAGTTTGTCGCAATAATTTTTGTGCCTTACTACCTGTTCAGGTTGTATGCTTATGTAGTACTAATTACTCTAATGCTTTTAGGGATGAAGGTTATATTTAGAAGATGTGTACCCAAATTTGTGTAGAGGTGAAGTAGAAAACAACTTTGGAAAAAGCATTCTCATCAGGCCTACCACCTGACCGAGATTTGAATCTTGATGGATCCTCGTCATTGGCAGTCTAGTCCACCACAAGTGTAGAGCCTTAGCCACCAAAGCAGGTTACACCATTATTTATATATATATATATTTTGCCATAACTAAATAATACTAATCTTTAATTTCTGATAGAGAATGTGTATATCATACAATGCACCGATAACTGACATGGGTGTCAGGTACTAATAACATACCTATTGATATTTCATGTACCAATAGTTAACAGGTTATTTTTATATTTATGCTTAACCAATCATAAGTAATCATTCAATTAACTACGTAGTAACAAAATTGATAATTTTTTTTATTTCAAGTAAGTCTCAATAAGTTAAACCTTAAGAAAGAATATTAAGGTCCCTTTTGTGTTTTTTCTTAAGAATCACTGATCAAAAGTAATATAAATGGTAATCCCCTATGAACATAGTGTATCTACACTATACAACTGTGAGTACTTTGCAGTAAAATGATTAAAAATTATATCAAATGTGTATTTATTAAAAGTTTTCAAAATATTACAAAGTTTAAGCACCGATAATTATAATAAAGCCTACTGTATTTTACTTAAGATAGCAAATCATTAAAAATTAAAATTTACTCAAGGAAACCAACTGAATAGTAAATATAATAAATGTATAGCCTAGTTATTTGAAATTATTTTATTATTACATCATTTAGACAACTCACTACAACATACTAAAGTAATTTATAAACTTAGGCCTAGTTTAATCCATAAATTCTCCCAATATGACATCTTATATCGCAAAGTCAAATTGTTTATTATGTCACTACTAATTAGGATTCTAATTTAGTAGCAAATTGAATGGTAGCAGGGTAAGATAAAGTCAGCTGAGTAATTAACGTGATGAAGGTTAGGGCAAGTTAGGGTGAATAAATAAGGCCTACCTAATATGTAGACCTATACAATATTTAGCCTTCTTATGTATATATTTACTTTATTTTAATTTATGACTTCCAGTGGGTGTGTCAGTTTGGATCTTTACCACATTTTCAGTTTAGTTCTAATGGAGCCTTATGTGAGTTTGCTAGTACATTTTAAACCGTTCACTCTGATGAACCCCTTTGTTCGAAGATGTTTTTTTAGAATAATTATTTTGCCGAATTGTACTGTGTGTGTATTATTATATAATTATGGTATTGACAAATTTCAAGCTGGTCTCGTCGATTCTATAATAAGAGTAAAGCTGTGGCTGTACTATTTTTCAAATTTTTCAATGAGGTTTGTTCCTGCATCACTTAGTTGAGTTTGGTTTTGAATTGTTCATTATAACAGAGCTTTTTAACTATCTTGAATTTATTATAATTGCATTCCCTGTATTTTTGTGAGCATAGTGGTAGTATAAATTTTGAAATGTTAAGTTTTTTTAAAATTCTACTTTGCCTAAAATGTATTATGTTTGAGTTTCACCCCCATACAATTGTGTTGTCATTCCATTATATTCTTGTATGAGTAATAAAGTGAATAAAAATATCAAAACATTGTACCATAACAAAGAAATTTTATTATTATTATTATTATTACCACATCTTACTACCCGTTCAGGTTACACACACGCTAATGTACAATTGTAGGGTGATTTCGAGATGAAATGGAGGACCTACAGTTTAACATGGGATCCAAACCACGGTGAAGGCCTGGCATTCCACACATTCACAAGTTGTGATTAATACACGTATTGTCAGAAGTGAAAAAGGGGTTTGGTAATCATATAAATCTGTGCCGGGACCGAGGATTGACCCCAAAGTCTGACACCTAGCCCCTAGACCACCAGGTCACCGACATAGAAAAAGAGCCTAAAATGGGACAGATAGAGCACATCAGAGCTACCAATCATTTAATTTATAATTATGAATAATGTTATTTGGTAGTGTTTTTATTGTAATGATGAATAAGAACCTTAGCGTAGGAGCCCACACTATATTTCAAACAAGATACCAAATAATAAAAAATTTATCAGACTTAACATACTCACAAGAAAATGGCACATACAAAGAAACTATAACAATTTTTTTAAAAATTATTTTATGTATCCTTTATGACATTACGTCTTGTGCGATGAAAATCACATTGTATATTTTGTGAATATTAATCGAGATTATAATTTATTAATATCATAAATGGAACAGTAGCAAGGTTAGCGGAAGGCTTTGTTAAAGCAAGGTTGGAAAGGAACCTAGTAGTATATTATATATATGTACATTATTCAGCCTTCAAATATATTTAGTGGATTCTGGTTAGTTGGGGCAGCTGTGAATTTGGCACAAAATATGTAGAACAGAAACCAAACAAGTATTTAGCGTGAATTGTTATGCTCATTTGGGTCAACTTGCTGCTTTATTGGGGTAGTGATGGTCGTGATTTAACAACCAACTGTGTGTGGATGGCGCATACACTCGTAAAATAGAGATTATGTCGACTGAAGATGAGACACTTATTGTGAAGTCGTGTAGTAGAGTAGTTGTGTAGTGTTTCTTCTGTGTCTTGGGGCCAGTTTCATATTCAGATTGAGTATGACTAAAGGTGTGCGCTACACTAAATACAGGACGATAGTTAACCTACCTAAACTCGAATGGAATGGGCCATGTGCGACTGGCCATTCTATTCTGGTTTAGGTAGTTGTCGCCCTGCATTTAGTGTAGCGCGCAATTTGAGGTGTACTCAATCTGAATATGAAACTGTCCCCTTGGTAATAGTGTTCTAAAAGAAATTATGCTTGCAGTATTGTTTACGATCACATTGCCATGATAAATAAATATGTATAGGTACATGCCTTGTGGGCTGACCAATTAAAAACTGTACCAAACAATGCACTAATTAAAAAAAAAGTATATTCAACTAATTTAAGACTCCTGTCAAGATGCCCCATTAATATTTGTCACTTTCCGAGGCAATGGAGGCAGTTCTTCATCGGCATTAGATACCTGCGTCGACTTTGTTCAATTTCAGTCCATAAAGAAAACATGTCAGGATACAATCGATAATTTTTGTTCAAAGAAATAATCCTTAATAAATGTGTAGCCTTTGCTTTATACAAACATTATTATGTACAGTATTGTATCTTTATTTTACATACATGCATTTTGTTTGGTCAGCCTTAGTTATTTTAAAATAAATGTTTGTACCAATATACTAACTTAAATACAGTGGGCATTCATTATTTAATTCAGAGATTTTTTCCTCTGTAAGAATGTTTTTATCAGCTCATTATTTAAAATTTCATTTAATTGGGGCAGCTGCTTAATTAGGCCAAATGCTCGGGTCCTGATGTGTCCCAATTAACCAGAATCTACTGTAGGCCTATTACTTCATATTCAGTTCTGTTCCAATGTAGCTTTGTGCGAGTAGAGTTACTAGATGTCCGGGATCAACTCGAACAGTCCTGGATTTGTAAATGAGTGGTTATAACAGTTGAAGAAGAAATTTCATTAGGTAATTTATATAAAGAAAAAAAAACAACACAAAACTGTCGTAGGTCCTAATGTTTATAAGTTAGTTAAAGGGTATTTTCAAGTAATTTTTGTGATCTTGGTGGATAATTTCACTAACATAAATCGACAACCCTGATCAGGAGCACCTTCCGATTGTATTAGTTGTATT
Organism: Timema poppense; assembly: GCA_902141375.1. NCBI lineage: Eukaryota > Metazoa > Arthropoda > Insecta > Phasmatodea > Timematidae > Timema > Timema poppense. Next base: position 62,656 of record CABFOV010003004.1, read on the forward strand.
AGGAGTTAGGGCCCACTGATTTTAATGTGTGTGCTTACCTGCCTTACTTGTGCTTGAGTTCAGTTATTAGTGTGTTTGATGTGTCTTATAAGTCTACTAGGCCCTACCTTTTTAGTTTTTGCCTTCCTTAGGTAGGCGCCTACTGTACTTTACTTCTTCACAACAGACTTGCCACAAAAGGTATGCAGTCTATTTTTCAATATTGAGTATTTTGTTGATCGAGTTCCTTGATTTGTGACTTCATTTTATTTCTTCATTCCAACTTTTGTTTGCAGGGGTGTATTAACTTATAAGTTATAGGTTTTTTTAACAATGGAATTAATTTTTAACGAAATGTCCTGGATTCTCTTTCCTAAAATATAATAGACCTACAGTAACCCTAGAGTGTTGCTGGCTGTAAAATCTTTAATGAATGTGCAAGTGTGTTTTGGTTTGGATGAGAAAATATTAGTTAACCATTTAGGCCTACAAGAAATGTGTTGCGAAATAGAGCGAAGTGTGATAACTTAAGATTATTAGGTTACCGTACACAATAATCTACTATATTATACGTAAAGCTTTGGTCATGCAATTTTACAGATTTTTTAACATTTAAGATCCGAGTCACTTGGGTGAGTTTGGTTTTGAATTGTTCATTATAAAATAGTAGACTAATTTAATAATATTGAATGTGTTATCACTGGATTGCCTGCATTTTAGCGAGTGTATTGCTAGTATAAATTTTTTTATGATTTTCAGATATAGAGACAAAAACTTGCCAGTAGAAGGTACAGTTCTTAAGTTTAGTACCCGAAATAAACTTTTCTAAACGACTATTGTGTATGTAGACTAGGCTTTAATTTCGAGTTCACCCCGATTGAACGTAAGATATTAAGGCTAGCCTAGATTAAATTTTGGCTATTAACAATCAAAGAAAATATTAAATATTTAACCAATTGTAAAAACACAAAATACTTACAATATTTTATAACTGCCATGTTAACTGGTGCAATACAAGTCAACATGCTCATTTTTATATTTAACCAATAAAGAATACAATTGCAGTTTCACCTAACCTCCTAACCCAGTATTATAATAAATGTGAAACGTCACCAATAATAAGTTATTTTTAAGTTTACATGCCTTAAGTCATGAACTAATAAATAAAATAATAATAGAAAAGGTTATTTTTGAATTACATTAGAAAATTAAAATGTAAAAATGTAAAAAAATTGTATATATTATGTATTTTAAATTTAGGTTACGATATTTATCTAAATTGTTGAAAGTGTGTCATTTTCAAACTTAAAGTGGATCATTTTTTTATTCTCAAATGTCAAGAAACAGTATGTCACACATTATAATAAAAAGAATCTGTGATTAAACAGTTCAAAAAGCAACCACTAAGTCGCTTTTTCATTGCCCGTTGACACTGTGTTAGTGGAGTAATGCAAGTTTACTAGTATTATCTAATAATATGTTAGTTGTGTTGACACACATTTTTACTTGTAATAGTATTTCTTTAAAAACATGGCTTAAAATAAAGTGGTTCTAACTGGTCTCTCTATTGGAGCTATTTTGTTTTATCACTGCGTCTCATTTATCGTTCGGATTATTTATACGAATACACTAATTACACCTATGTGTTAGGAACTAGGAAGGGAGAATTTAGAATAAGAATGGGAGCCAGATAAATAACAATTTTTCAGTAAACGCAATTTATCATAATTAGTTGACCTATTTAAAAAAAGGTTTTATATAGACAACATAATAAAGTTAAGTATTTGTATTTCTCCTATTTCTTAATTCCTTAATACATTAAAATATATTTCAGTTGATCACAAATAATTATTAAATTATTTTTCTTGATTTGTTAACTTACTTAGCATGCATGGTAAATAAAATTAAACTCAAATAAGGTCAATAAATCCCAATATAGTCAAACTCGGTTGGCCATTTTTTTTAAATAGGCATAACCCAGGTTTTTTCAACCCTGTTTTAAATGTTGGTATATGAATAACAAAATATCCTGTTAAATGCTACTAGCCCATAAATATTCTTTAAATATATTAATAAATTAATTTATAGATTTAAAAAAATATATTAACTATCTGGTTGGCTATGATACAATAATTTTATGTTATGTATCTACTAAAGTTGCCAGGGTATTACTACAAAGTGTTTAAAGTGTATGGGCTGAACATTATTAATTAAAAATTATGAAGATTGGTTTAAGTGTCAAATATGAAGATTGGAAAGCCTACCGATGATTTAGCGTGAAAACTGCCAGCCATTCATAACTTATTCGCCGATAAAACGAGTATTATTTTGCTGGAACTAATCACGATACCACAATGTTGTATTATATTTTGCAATTGTATGTAAATAAATACACATATCACGTTGATTGGTAGGAAATAATGGTTTGATAAAATTATTTATAACATTTGTTTATCGAGATTAAATAATATCCTTCACAAGGCACATTTGTAATATTTACACATATGCCTAATTTTATTTTGGACACTTCTTGAGAATATGTACGCCTGCTATAACTTTACAATATACTCTAGTGAAATATCCCTCGCACTCTTATCTTTATAAATCCGGTGCTTAAAATTGTACAAAAATGTATTATTTTCATAACATTCTACAAATAAATGTTCCCAGCACAAACTATTTTTTAGTTGCCACCATTCTGAATGGTCTACTTGCATTAGTAAAGTTGGAAGGTGACCAATTTTCTCACTTGAAAGTGTACTTGTTTGTTACTAGCTTGCTCATCTGTGTATACGTTGCAAGCTATGCGCTTTCAGCCAAATTAATGTACTTGCATTAGCCAACTAGTACCGTGTCGACGGGCCTTCACAGTGTTAATTTGTTATAGAAAGCTCGTTTTCGACTCTTAACATTGATTGAAAGTTTATAAAATTATTGGCATTTAAAAAATGTTTTATTTGATTGATTGATTGATTGATTGATTATGAAGTTCATAAAATATGTTATCAAAAGATTACAATAGTACTTCTTCTAGAGTCACTGTTTAATTTCTCTTTCCATTTTTATTAAAATGGACTAAGACTGGAAATACAACTGTCTTTATTCTTTAAATAAGTTGATGTAAGCTAAAGATTATTAATACTTCCTTCAAGCCTATAACTTAAATAAATGATCGTTTGAACGTTAGATTTCTACACAAAGTTTGTCATTTAAACCAATACAATCAAGTTTGCAGCTACCTTGTTTCATTCACCGGGTTACAAAAAAAAAAATGATGTCTGGAATTTTTGACGTGATTATGGGTATTTTTGTGCAGCTGATTACGGAAATTGTAAACTTTTTACTCCAACAGCTCTATTTTTTTAAGCTATTGTGGTGTTATTATCTAGTATTACGTTATTTTCCCGCCAGTATTTGTTACCGATTAAAAATGTGTTTTCGTGGTGCCTGGAATTTCCGACTTGATTCTGGGTATTTTGCGACGCTGATAACGGAAATGGTATCCTTTTTGATCTAGTAGATCTAGTTTTTGAGATATTTTTGGCGTTATTACCTAGTATTACTTTATTTTTCCGCCAGCATTTGTTACCTGTTTGTATACATACCTTTGAATTTTCTGTTTCTGTCCATGTTTGCGTGTGCTCGTTATATGTTAAGACGTGTTTTTAACTCTCTTTCAGGCGTTGACATGGATTCATCACGAAGAAAATGTGTCAATCATACGGATGTTTTTTGTTATATTGGAAGTACAGGAATACACACCCAGGGAATGGCGGTTATTCATAGATATCTCCGAACACAGCCTCAACTATGTACTCCTACATAACGGGAAAATATACAGATCAATCCCAATGAGTCACTCAGTTTGTATGCGGGAAGATCGTGCGACGATAGCCATATTCCTAGAAAAGATAGAATACCATGATCACCAATGGGTCATCTGTGTGGATTTGAAGATGGTGAATTTTCTACTGGGGCAGCAGGCCGGGCACACCGAGTACTCGTGCTTTATATGTCTCTGGTACAGTAGATCTAAAGAACAACACTGGCTGAGGAGACAGTGGCCTGTGAGAGAAAACTTGATAGCTGGAGAAAAAAATATCACCACAGAACCTTTGGTGGACAGAGAAAGGATTATATTGCCACCATTGCACATCAAACTTGGTTTGATAAAACAATTTGTAAAGGCCCTTAAGAGAGATGGATTGTGATTCGGCTACGGGTATAGAAAATTTCCAGTGTTGAGAATAGAGAAAATAAAGGCAGGTGTATACGATGAGCCACACATCTTTGAAGACCAGCGTTTCCAAGACTTAATGGACAATATTGAGACATGTGCGTGGTAATCATTTTGTATGGTTGTACAGAATTTTTTGGGGAACCATAAGGCCGCTAACTACCATGAACTCGTGGAGAATATGCTCACTGCACTTTTACATTTGCTTGTAACATGAGCATCAAATTGCATTAACTATACAGTCATTTAGATCAATCTCCACATTGTCTTGATGATGTCAGTGACGAACAAGAGGAGAGATTTAATCAGAAAATCAAGGCCATGTAAGAACGGTAGCGTAAACGATTAGATACGCATATGATGGCGGACTAAAGTTGTCGCATCCACCGTGAATGTCTAGGAACATCGCATCGCAGGAAATCATAGACACGCGGGATCAGCAATATGTCTCAATGAAGAAGAAACTAGTGTTTGGTTGTTCGTGTTCTAAGCTTCTTGAGCTATTTTGTGCATGCGTTATATCGTGAAAATTAGATCTAATGGACAAAAACTAATGCCATTTTCAAATGTTGTGACCCCAAAATATCCCCAAAAAGGTCGAACATCTTAGGCATTATAAGCTGTGTACTCCAGTGATTTGTCGAACTTCCAATATAATACGGTTTCTGAAAACAATATAGGTGATAAGATAAGAGTTCCTTCACTTAAAAATATACATTATCTGCTTCGGTGACCGCATGATCTAACACTCTTATCTCGCTGTGGAATAGACTGCCAATAACAGGGGGATTGAGGTTAAAATCTTGGTCAAATCTGCGGAGAGTATTTTCCAAAATGGTTTTCCACTATCCTTTAATGCAAATTCGAATACACCTCTTATAGATATAACTTTCCTAATCCCTAAAACCACTAGAGTAATTAGTACATGAGCGTATAAATATAACATGTACATGTAGTAAGATGCATTGCTAGTATATATATATATATATATATTTATTTTTTTTCATTGTAATATAGTAAATCTTCCCCTCCCCCAGTGGTAAATTAACTGCTGGATGCGGTTTATATTCTAGACTTAAGTTAGTTTGTAAGTAGTTGAATGATATAATCAGCCGGTTCAGAATAGTGTAGTGTACTGTGATCCTGCAGGCATTGTTGGTTACAAAGATATTGTGTTGTACTGTGCCTTACGTTTCATTATTAGTTTGGATTATATAAGTTACTTGCACTAATTATGCCAACATGTTAGGGGTTAGCAAGGCGTAATTTTAGAGGAAGTGCATCGGCATTTGCATAGAGAGAGTCAAAAGCAATTTATTAAATAAATATTACGGCGCACCACACAGACTTTCTTTAGCTTTTATCTTAAAATATATATTTACTAAGATTTGGGAAACGAAATAATAATAATAATTGTTCTAGAAACATAACACCAAAGCTCATAAATGAAATGACACACACTCTTACTTACTCTATGTCATTAGGAACTCGGAACTTCATTACAGAAAAATGAAGAAAAGAGAGACATATTTGTCTACCAAAGAGCATTGAGCAAAGAGCTTTATCTAGCAATGAGCATAAGAATCAAATTCATTTTCAAAGCCTTGAATTAAAAACATATATCAATTTATTTATAGCTAAGAAAATATTGGTTTTATATTAAAAAAATAAATAGCGTTCAACCCGAACGGTTAGTATGACGTGGTGCTAAGTATTATAAAAATATATTACAAATAATTTTTTTTCATCTTTAATAGTTCTACAATTTTACAATGATAAGTGTACCGTGGCTACAAACTTTAACCACCAGACCTCCGCCACCAAGCGTGCTTTGTGCACCTACCCCGTTTAACTGCAAAACCAACGCTACGTATGGAGCAAGAAAACATGCCAGCCGACAACTCTGACCACCGCTAGTGACAAACAATATCTGAAGCCCGGTCTCGATGTGCAATTGTTTCCCAGGCCTAAATCGGAATAGTGCTTAGTGCGTGGCCTTGTGAATATTGTTGGAGCTGAAGTGCAAAGTGTGCCCACCCCCCATCTTTGTCTGTTACCTATCGGCGTTGTGCGCAGGCACCGATGAGGTAATCTGAGAACTCATTGGTTGTGAATGACATCACCCTTATGTCATATCTTCCTTCCATATTTCCCCTGCTGTTTCAATCTGAATATAAGCAAGTGCCTAGAAATGTTCTTTACTTTTTGATGCCAATAGTTCCAAGGAACATATTAGGATGTAAGTAGTCGTAATGTTGAGGATTCATATTTTTAATTATTTTTTTTACATAAGTGCCTAGGGTCTGCCTTTAACTAAATATGTAGAAGTCTCTTTTTGCATTTCAAGAAGTTAACTTTGATTTATATTATGTTTTTTGCACTTGGATATTATGATTTCTGAGTTAATAATCTGTTGTGGAAATAGTTTTAATAATAATTCCTTATTACGGCTAATCTTGTATTGAGATTACATAAATAAATGACTTTTGATCCTTCCGATCGTGTTGGAGTTTGTTGTTATAGTTTTGGCCAGAGGGCTAGGTCTTAACGCACTAGCGTGCCACTTAAATTATTTTTAGGTATGAACCAGGAGTTGGCCACGATTAAAGTGGTATGATGTTAGTGTTGAAGGAAAGGAATAGCCTTGATTACAATAACTCTTTTTCCATATAAATTTATTGACGAGTCAGTAATTAGACATTTGAATTGGATATAACACTTATATATTTCTTATAGAATTCCTACAATCATGTTGTATACCAAGGGCATAATCCCTAGTTTTATTATTGTATTGTTTCTATGTTTTCATTTGAGATTACCACTTGCCCTTGAGTTTAATAATTTCTAAATTAATTATACTTTTCATAAATTGGAGATTTATACATATTTTGATTATATTTCAAATATATTGCGTAGAAATCACAGTCTTAATACATCTTGTGTTACTATAAATTTATACTTTTATCTGTTATAAATAAACTAGCCGAGAGGCCAATATTATTACTATTCGTGGTTTTGCTTAAAGTCGGGGCTTTTTTTTAACATGAACACATGTTCCCTTGTATTGTTAAATGGGTAGGTCCTGACACCTGGGTTTAGTTATGTAGGGCAGTGATCATTAAAGATCCCTGATGATAATCTCGTGTATTTCCTTTTGTCCGACACTCTCGCTGTGGTGGTATTCTGGGGAGTTCCTGGTTAGATAGGGAAAGGACGCTACCAACATGGGGGAGGGTTGGATAAGTTATTTTGTATTTCAAATAGCTGCTGAGAAATGATGGGGAAAAAATCCTTATGTAAAGAACTCTCAAAGTAATTTTCATAAGAACACGAGAATTGCCATCTTTTTTATAATGATAAACAGTGTCTAGATACAAGATTTAATCAAAATCTTTTGAGTGAATTTTGGGAAAATCGATTATTTCTTTCTTTTTACCCTTGAGTAAAATACCCTTAAATTTAGGGTTGGATGTCTAGTTCCAAAACCCCCTCGGGGGACCTTATGAAAACCCCATATACCTAGTTTGAGCCCAATCGGTAAAATTATTTTGTCTCTATTCCGAGGTACAGACAGACAGACAGACAGATGGCATTGCAAAAACAACTTTAATGGTTTCAGGGGGTCATGAAACGTCGACATTTATCAAAATCTTGAGTTCGATTTTTTTTGACGATCCCAATACTTTCTCTCCGAGGTGTCGAGAGAATGTAAAAATACTTAAAGCACACCGGACCGAAATTATAATCTTGATCATCCCCTCATCGGCAGTCCAGTCCATCGCCACAATGGCGCTTTTGGTCATTCGACCACCGAAGTGGGTCACATGCTGTTAATTACTGGATTCTTTTCTAAATTTTCAGTAATACAATTGGGTTATATTTTCGGATATAAAAGTTTTTATAATTCCAAAAGCTTATTTTTACTTCACGATGCCAACGGACAAAATCTCAAACTTGCCGTTCCCGAAGAACATGAACAAGCCATGTTATCTGCAGTTGTCACTTTTATAGATATTACCAATATATATATATATAGAATAACACAAGTAATATAGTAAAATATTATCAATGTTGGCCAGTTCTTCCAACCAAAATCAAAGGTTTATTTAACAAGCATTGATTCCCAAACCTTCTCTTAACAAGTATTCCACAACTTACAATTTCTAAGAAACTGAACAGAAACTGGACTCTTTCTTTCAGCATAAAAAAACATATCGTATGAAAAAAATAGAGGACAAGGCCGAAATAGGCGCCATAAGTCTCTTATTCATAAAATAAGAAAAACAACGTAATAGGCAATTAAAGGAGCTATAAAACTAACAAATTGTACTCGTAATAACATGAAATTGATACCATATCTTTCAGCTGCCTATGTTAAACGATAAAGGGAAAAAAGGGCAAATAGGCAAAATCTGGTTCCTACGTCAGAAAAAGCCCAACTCTTATTTGTGAATCCTCAATAAAACATTAAATTAGTCAAATAGTGTCAGCGAAGAGCTGAATATTTATTTGTTTGCAGGTACATTACCAGAATGTTACCAAATATTGAAAAGTAGGCCTATGTGTATTTATACCCATTACAATATATTAATTCTTAATCATTCTAAACAGATTTTTTAAATAATAGTAGATTTGTTTGTAGTGGTTACTTAGATTATTATTATTAGCACCGCGTCTTACTACCCATTCGGGTTATACGCACTTACGCTAATGTGCAATGGTAGGGTGATTGTGAGATGAAATGAAGGACCTACAGTATAACGTGGAATCCGAACCACGGTGGAGACCTGGAATTCCTCACATTCACAAGATGTCCTGTCAGAGGTGAAGGAAGGGTTTGGTAATCAGATAAATCTTTGCCGGGACCGAGGATTGAACCCCGGACGCCAGCATAGAANATCTTTGCCGGGACCGAGGATTGAACCCCGGACGCCAGCATAGAAGTCTGACACCTTACCCCTAGACCGCCAGGTCACCGACGGTTACTTAGAAAACCAACCAAAGGGATGGCGAGTATAATGTAATATTTTATTAATATCTTTATTTGCTATACTGTATTTAACAGCAATAATAATATATTGTATTTTATTCAATTTAAAGAATCGATTATCAAACGTGTTTCAAATAGTTCACACAATAGTCATATAACTAACCGTTCCACTTTGTTCTACAAACTTTCGGCTGATGTCCTTACTATTTTTTTCCCACCCTGGAGTGGGAGGGTTTTCTATTGGCGCGTTGTAGCCTACTCTTGTTTTTATCCCGCGCGTTGAAGTCTGTTCGAATTTCGAACGCAACACTTTCAACGGAACCTTCCTTGTGTCTTAGCGTGTCTACTTGTACTCGTGCGGGAAATAAATGGCGCAACAATTATTATTGTGTTCAGTCGTAGCCATATTTGTCAGGAATGAATAGGAATTGACCCAGCATTCACCAGCAGCAAGATTTTATTTGTGAATGTGTTTGTTTTTTAAAAATTAATAACTATGATATAATGTATTCGCTTGAATATTTTAAATGCTCTATATTTATTATTGATGTAGGGTGGTGAGGGAATGCGAGTTAATATATATTTGTTGCGTTTTCTATGGCAACATTTTCTTTAAAATCCTCCATGCAGTCAACTGTTCTTGAATACTTGTTCGGGTGAATTGAGTTCGACTTAAGTTTAAAGAATTTTTATTCGAATTCCACATTGCCAATGATGAATATTACATAAAACGAAACAATACTTAATCTATTTTGACTAAAAAAGTGTTTGTTATAAAAACTTTTTTTTATCTAACTTATAAACAACAGTGTTCCTCCATTCAATTGAAGGTAGTGTTATCCAACTACTCGGATCGTGTAAATACACGAGTCGGACCGTGCGAGTCAGCTCAGATACGAGAAACATTACAAAATGGCGGTGGAATGGTGAAAGGAGCTCGTCCAAGATGGTGGAATGAGCGGGAAAAGAGATGTAAGTTTTGTATTTTAAGCCTGTTTTTGTTTCGTAAATATCTCACTCAATATTCAATCAAAAATTAATCAATCGTCACTTTATTGTGCATTATTTCATTCTCTACATGATAGCTCTCTGCATTTGTTTAAAAAAAATCAATATTTAACAAGATATAGACCTAAGCAAATTACCAAAATAACGTTTTTCTTTGCTATAAATATTATTATTATTATTATTACCGCGTCTTACTACCCATTCGGGTTATACGCACTTACGCTAATGTGTAATGGTAGGGTGA